>JANHGL010016725.1:0-24893 GCA_024611195.1 Ceyx melanurus
GAGCCTTCTCTTCTCCAGGCTGAACAACCCCAGCTCCTTCAGCCTGTCCTCATAAGAGAGGTGTTTCAGCCTCTGATCATCTTCGTGGCCCTCCTCTGGACCTGATCCATCAGCTCCATGTCTTTCCTGTGTTGAAGGCTTAGTTCAGGACATTACCAAGAGCCCTTATCAATAGTAACAACTTCCATTCCAGAAATGGACATAGGCATGTCTTGGAAGAAAAGCATCATGTTGACATATATGGCAGTAATTTACCAACTTGAAAAAAAATAACCTATTACTTAAATTCCAGAGCTAGAAAGTCTCAGATCCCAGGCTGCAGGTGTTTAAATATATATATATATATGCACATATGTGTTTCCAAACACTAAAATGATAACCTGATAAAAATATATAAATGCAGCATGCATATAAACATTTTAATCCTGCAAGTAAAACTTAACACAGACATAGACAATATACTAATGCCAGCAGTTTACCTGCAGAATCTGTTGTTTTGCTTAACTCCCAACTGCAACACACACAATGTCTTTGACAAAAGCTTCCACATGTCAACAGAAATGCATTTTGGCACTTACAATGCTTGCTCAAAATCATGCAGTTCATCGAAATTCAAGGTTTAAAAATCAAAAGCTGATAATCTCAAGTGTAATTACATGAATAATTTCAAGATACCCATCTGCCCATCAACCCCCACCCCAGCACCAAGAGCAGAGCTGTACCGCATTAGTGCGCTGATCCCAGTCGTGTTTGTCATCAGACAGAATTTCCCTGATTTTATTCAACGTTTCTTCAAGTTCTCGGCTAGAATAGATCTGAAAGATGAAAAACAACTGTCAAAACCTGAGGATTTACACTGCTAATATCCCAGGTAACCCGATGAACAACAACAGCTTGAGAAAACTGAAAATAGAGTTATCATTCTGAAAATCTAAAAGTTCCAGACAACTGTCTTAAGTGGAATAAATGTGTGGCTCTGTGAGGGCCTAACTGGATCAGTATTCAACACTAAAATTAAAAAAAAAGATGAAAAAATACATAAAAACTATTGAAATTTTTAGTTTACATTACTACTCCAAGCCTATATTTTATTAAGTATATAAATGTAAGGATCTAGAAAGACTATGCTATCTTGGGAAATAAAAACAGAACAAAATTACAGATCAAGAGAAGGGAATCGCTCAAAATCCTTCTGGTGTTTGGGAGCTACTGCTTACCGAGCTTCTGGTTGTGTTCCACAGCTCAGCTGCTCAAGAAAAACTTATTCAAAATAGGCTAGAAAGAGAAAGGGCTGTTGGATGAGTCAACTGTGTGAAAGCACCAAATAGGTGCAATTACCACACTGAAAGAGTAGAAATTAAAACCTGATCTTTCAACTAAGAACTTGGAATCCAACAGGTTAATTCGTATTCAAATGAGGCATTACATTTGGTTGGTAGGGTTGGTTTGGGGTTTTTTTTTTTGTTTATTTGTTTTCAAGTATTGCTAAAAATTAGGACATTTATGCCAGACAGGCACTATTACCGTTCAGGCACATGTTAAAATACAGTTCTTGTTCAATTATTTGCCTTTATGACTATTACTTGAATATCTCTTGAAATTGCAAGTTTTCCAAATGTTATGGAACTATTTTTTTTTAATTAAATTTTAAACATGCAACTATTCACAGTCACTAGCTGGTTTTATGAAAAGCAATACCAGATTTTAGCTGAAACACAAAATACTATTAGTAGGACAGTAAAGAACAAGTGGGTTTTTGGTTACTAACTGGGAAAAGTAAAAGGCTTTCCATGGAGACTATAAATTCAAAAAGAGGGGGAAGCAGCAACACTTGCTTGGAAGACTAAAGTAACAGAAGGTTTAGATGTATGCCATCCAAGTATTGCAAACAGCATATGATGAAAACCAACCCAATACATGCAGCACCTTACCTGTACAGTAGGAACATCTGTAAATGCCTTAATAAAATCATCCTCATCCACAGCTCCAGCTCCTCCCTCTTTAGAAGAACCTAAAAATATGTAAAATACTGTTAAAGAGTGCATAATGTATATCAAGCTTTTCCAACTGACACAAGCATCTTTCACAAAACCTACTTCCAAATGTACTGTAACTAAAAAAAAGTCAAACCTGAACATTCAGCACTTGCAATGTTGCAAGTCCTGCAACTCTGATTTCCCCATGAACAAGAAAAAAAAAGGTTGGGGTTTTTTTTTTTCCAAAAATGAACAGTTTTGAGCAGTTCTCAATTTGACAAAGTTAATGATTTCATTTTATTTTGTCTTCAATCCAAGCAAGGAGGATTTCAGGTAAACCTCAGGAAAAACTTGTTCACACTGAGGGTGCCAGAGCCTGGCCCAGGCTGCCCAGAGAAGCTGTGGAGTCCCCTGCTCTGGAGAGATTCCAATCCTGCCTGGAAGTGTTGCTGTGTGACCTGATCTAGTTGACCCTGCTCTAGCAGGGGGGTTGGACTCAAATCTTTTGAGGTCCCTTCCAACCCCTAATGTTCTGTAATCAAAGGAAAATATTAACATGTAACCTGCTGGTTTCACACTGGAATACTGTTGCCAAATTTCATTAAAATCTTGGGTAGAAACTAAGCTCTAAGAAAGGAAATAAAAATTACAAACAGCATCTGGATTTCACTTTCTTGCAAATACTAGAGTAACCCAAAAAAACGTCCTTTTTAAAAACAAATACACTCAATTTGCAATGAAATCAGAAAACAAGGTCATCAGATCAAGGCTGCACGACAAGGCTAAAACTCCAAGTACAAGGTAATGCTTGGCACAATCTTTTACAGTTTTTCAATTATCCAATCAGGCAGATAACATGACAGGACAGGTTAACTGCATGGAGATTATCAGTCCAGTGCGGAATTTCCTTATTGGGATGAAAAAAATTCTCTTGCAGCAAATGGGCACTCAGGAACAGGGTTCTTGTCTCAACTCTTTCAGAAGGCAAGAGGAGAGATGGCAAAGTGTCCTCAGCTCAAAGCACAGCTGAAATGGAGCCATTAGGCACAGAGACAGGTATTTTACTAACTGCAGAACAAAACCCCCAGGAAAAAGCAGATAAGGCTGCTCATGGAAACAGGAGGGTCCACTACTAATACAAATTCAGGGGCAAAGTTGTTAGCTGTTGCCACTTTTGTGCAAAACAAGGTCTGTCACATGTCTTAGTTACTCCTTGGAGTAGAAACACTACAGTTTTATCTAGCAAAATTTGGACCAAGTGCCTGCAGTATGATGCAGGAACATCTAACAGATTTTGACATCCTCAGCTGAAGGATGTTTTCAGGAGGTGCTGTATATAACACACTGCTGCATGTGTATCTCCAACACCATCTGTTGCAACTGCAGAAGCACCACACAAACTCATACACTTCTTAAAAGGAAGGGTGCCCTGGTCAGAGCAGAATTCTGTGGAGAGAAACCTTGAACAGAATCACTTGGCACAGGGACACTATGCTCAACTGGGTGGTAGAGTCACCTGGATGCTCGACTCGGAAGTACAGTTGATGCTCTCAAAATAATCCAATATGAAAGTCTTACAGCATCTAAATAATCACAATATGCAGTACACAGCCAGGAAAAGTAAATGGACAAGAGAGCTTAAGTAGCCAGTTTATACAAATCCTGTATTATTCCATTACATAAATGGCCAAACACCACAGATAAAGCAGGGGGGGAAGTACCTGGTATTCCCATCTATTACTTACAATTTTCTGTCAAGGGAAAAAACTTAAAAGATATCAAATATTTAAAATAGACACATTGAGGTCATGATTTTAAAACCACAAAAAATGTTTGGATTTCAAGTTTTCCTACTGCACTCCTACACACCATACAGTAGAGATTAAAAGGGGATGAGGTTGCCTTTGCTAAATAAGTAGATGTTCTTGTCTTTAGTCTGCCTTGAAATACCACAATTCAAATCAGAAAATTGCACAGAATACATGACAAAGCTTCCAGCACCTTCACAGGATTCAGTAAGGGAAGAGCCTTTACCTACAGAATACCCATTTGTGAGTACCGAGAAGCCATTTGGCACAGCCCAGGAACACAGCACTGCCCACCTTTCCTAGTCTCAACAACTGGCCACTTCTACACACAACTTATTTTACAATTGATACTCCAAACTGTTCGATGGCCTCTGTGCCTGACCACAGGAAAGTTTCTTTCTTTCTGGAAGGCAACACTGAAAAAGTTATGTCTAAAAGAGAATTCACTAATTTTTCCACCTATTTTTTTTTTTTTTCAAAAAGTCTTTGGTTGGAAGAGACCTTCAAGACCACCTAAACCAACCTTCAACCCAACACTGCACTCCCCACTAAACCATGCTCCTGAGCATCAGGTCCACATGCCATTTAAATGCCTCCAGGGATGGTGATTCCACCATTGCCCCATGACCATCCCAATGCTTGATAACCTTTTCAGTGAAGAACTGTTTCCTAAAATCCAACCTAACCCCCCCAGCACAGCCTGCAGCCATTTCCTCTGCTCCTGTCACGTGCCACCAAGGAGAAGAGGCTGTGTCCCTCCTGGCAGGGAGCTGTAGAGAGCAGTAAGGTTCCCCTCAGCCCACTCTTCCCCAGACTAAACACTCCCAGCTCCCTCAGCTGCTGCTCATGGGACTTGTGCTGCAGGCCCTTCCCCAGCCTCCCTGCCCTGCTCTGGACAAGCTCCAGCACTTCTCTGTCCTTGCAGGGAGGGGCCCAGAACTGAAGGCAATGTTCAAGGTAGGGCCTCACCAGTGCCCAGGAGATAACTAAACCCCACAGCCTCACCACCTGGCTCTTTTCTAAATGACTGATGTTTACATCACCCTACCTTTAAATCCAACTAGGCCTCCCTCAGCAGAGCCCCAGAAGACTAAAGCATGTGAAGAGGAGGGAGAAATGTCTTGTGTGGAATGTTATCCACATTGTTTGTAAGTTTTTGTTCATAATCTTTAATCTTATCCTTCAAGCCCCCTGATTAGAGAGACTCAGAGAGACCTGGAAGCCTAGTTGCACTTTAGGAAGCTGGTGAGAATCTACTGAATAAAACAATCCTGCTATGGCAACAAATTACAGCAGAAAGAAGAAAACCTAAAGCTACAGCTACATCTCAACTCATTCAAAAGCTTCACTTCTTATCCATCAGAGACTGAAGCAGAAGAGGCAGATCATTCTGGATTAAAAGAGAAAAAAAGAAAAAAAGACTAAGTACTACTTCTACCCTTTTGGGTTTGTAGGCTAATAAACAATCAGCTGTGAATGAGGAGCTGACAGCAGCTTCAGCTCAGTGTAGGATAAATGGATGGGATGAGCTCAAGTTCTTACTCAGTTTCTTGTGCAATAGGTTGACTGGCAACTCCCACTCCCCTCCCTCATTCTAGCACTACTGCAGTTAACAGTCAATTGCAACAGGGAGTGGTTAAGCTGACAATTAATTAACAGGCCAAGAAGAAGAGTTTCAATGAGCAAGTTTCTTGGTCTTCTTCACTGCAAGGTCATATAAGCACTGGACCAGCACAATCCAATGGGTGACTCGGGATATGAGTTAGTGGAGATGGGGAAGGAAATGCTGAAAGTCTAAGTATAGGCTGAAGGGAGTAGGACAATACTCCAACTGAACAAAAAAAGGCCAGTGCACCCACACAAGCTACCAATTAATTGATTACAAAACCAAATTTTTTGAATCCTTACCGACAAAGGCACAAAACTAAATTGGGAACAGAGTTCTTCAGCAGGGTACTTGCAATGAGGATCAGTAAAACTCCTCAGTTATTCCAACACAGGTCACTGGAGGGGTTTTTTTAAGTAAGTTTCAGAATTTTTTTTCTTTTTTTTCCCCCAGACCTGTAACTGGCAAAGCCTTTACATTGTTTTAAACCAGCTTAGAAGAGAATTCAAATTATAACCAAGTGACTTAGCAAAGTAGAACAGCCTTTGCTAGAAAGCCCACTGCAAGGCAACTGACAGATGAATACTGTCATGTTCAGCCCCACTGACTGACATTCATTCTGAACTGACTTGTCCACCTCAGCTCCTCCAAAGCCAAAAGTCATCGCCCGAGGCACCCAGAAAAGTCATTCAAGCTGAAACAGCTGCACAAACTGAACAAAACAGCAAAATACCTTCGATACCGTCATCATACCTTGCATTCCTTACTTTGTGTGCCTGTGTTTAAAATTTGGCAGCGAGCTTCCCCAGAGATCCCACCTGGATCACACCTGCTCCCGCAAAACACTCCTGCTACACACCAGAAATATCACCCATGGACAGAAGCCTCCACCCAGCACAAATTGGGCTGTCTGAGGGCTGATGCTTGAGCAGATCCTTCCATAAAGCTCCTCTCCCCAGGACAGAGGAGCAGAAGGGACAACTAGGAGTGAGCTGTGCTTACAAAGAAGGTGGTGGTGCCAGGTGTTCAGCTGCTAGGCTGGCACATCTCAGTCCCTGAGGTGTGTCATGTCAGACAGGAGCAAACGCAGGGCTTCAGGAAGCACAGAATCCTTCTGTGGACTGCAGAGACCACAGATCACTGCACCAGCATGTGCACCTTAAAACCTGGAGCATGAACATTCCCTGGAAGACCGCATTCCCTAAAAACTCAGTCAGTGGTATTTGAAGCTGCTCCCTAACCCTGAATGCAGTTTCAGCAACTAAAGCTTCAATTGCTATGTAGAATAAAAGTGACAACACTGCCTCTTATTTCCACAGGCACGCTATGGAGATCAGCTCAGCTCACAAGCATCTGCGAAGCATGCAGAAAATACAGCAAATAATGACTCCAGTTGTGCTTGCTGTGAGGCTTGGACAGCACCCATTAGATGAGCCCAAACCCTGGGTGTGAAGGCAAACAAGCAGCTCCATGAGCAGCAACAACAGAGCTACCTGATTTATTTGAGGCTTATCTCAGTGCTGACAAATGGCCCTTTGTACTCAACCAGAAGCTCAACCAGTCATCTTTCAACTCAGGCACTGGATTCATGCTCAGAGCCATCTTTCAAACCACTCAGCTATTTCTTCTCCCTACTGGCACTCATTTTATCACACACACAAAAAAAAAATATAAAGCATACATTTAAGATCTTGGCTCATTTGTCCAGTTTCAGTGAGTGAGTGTTAGTTATTCTGATTTTATGAGTGTTACAACATTAAGCCTATTTTCAGCTTTCTAATAACCTACTATTTAAATTTTAATTTGCTCCTAATTTTACACCTGAATGGGGAAGATTGCACTAATTATTTTTACATTACAGAAATGACTGAGAACAAGCAGGAACACAAACAATTCATCTGTACCATCTACAATTTGTGTTGCAAATTGGTTGAGGATACTGTGATTTTCTGGAGCTGTTGTGGTACAATAGTTTCAGAAGAGAACACATGGTTCCAGAGAAATGACAACAGTAATGAAAATACTATTTTTCTGAAACTATCTAAACAGATACTGTAATAATTAGAAGCAACACTGCGTGTCAAACTACACAATTACAGTTATTACACATTTTAGACAATATGTTTTTATTCTTCTAGAAATTCAACAGTGCAAGACAAAAGTCAAGGTAATTTGATTTTCATGTATTGTTTTTATCTTCTATTTTTTGAGGACATGACATTTAGTATTTCAAGTAACATTTGCACCTTCAGCTAAAAATCTCTGCTTTCAGAAATAGTTTCCAATTTATGCTTCTACATTCTCTGCTTCTTGATTTTAGAAGATATAAAATTGCCCAAAAATTGAAACTATTTCAGACACTTCTCTCCCCTGCCCTAGAAAGAGCAGTCACACACCTGCTACTTTGCAAAGCAGGAATGCTTTGGAATGGTGTCTTTGCTCATGGGTCAGCTGATTCCTGCCCTGTTTCCTCCTTCTGTCATCACTCACATGCAAATATCAACAAACTGCTTCCCTTTCTTCATGCCCAAGAAAAATAAATCAGCATTTGACTTGAGCAAGATAACCAAGGGATGGGTTGTCTTCCTTATGCCCACTGCTCCCTGGCACCACTGTGCTGGCTGGAAAAGCATCTGGGACTGAAACACAGGGTAGGTGTGTGCAAAGGTCCACAGTGTACTCAACTCTTCTCTCCCAACTGCATGTCTGCTCCACTCTTCTCTCTTCTATTTGATCCATTTGTAAGCTGACTTCCAGGCCATGAGCCATCTGAGAATACAGACACAGTAACATGCTTCTGCCAGCATAATGAATCCTACAAGCTAACTGAAGAGAAAAGGGCTGATTTCATCTGGTCCTTAAGAAGTCTTTAAGGATTTTAAGGAAAATCCTTAAATTTCACAACAATCTGGAAACCAGAATGGGAAGCAAGTGCCACAGAACATCAGGAATGCTTTCTGACAAGATCATCCCAGAGCACTTTACAACATACAAGGGGCTGATACAGAGCAATGGGGGGAAAAAATTACAATCCTAGTCTTACTTTTTGTGACAAATACACCACTTAGAAATTAATGCACTTCATGAGACCTAAACAAACAGGGGAAAGACTCCTGAACTTTTTTTTTTTTTCTGCAGAACTCAAATTAAATAAAACCACCATGGGCATTGATTACTGTGAAGCTTTTTGTCTGTGTGTGTGTAAATAAATACAGAACTGTCTTCATGTGTCTGGAGACAATCAATGCAGCAAGCAGAAGCCTTCCCTGTTTAAGTCCATTCACTAACAACTTGTATTTACAGTTCCACAATTACTGAAGCCCTTTTAACAAAAAAAGGTTTCTTAAGTACAGTAGGTAGTTTTAATGAGGTTAACTTCACCTGACTGATTTCAGAGGGCAAGCATCTCTTTTTCACCATGTTTTATGCAAAGCCTTTCCATTTAAACTCTCCCTACTATAGGCTCTGAACACTTCAAAATGTCTTCTGCTAGGAAATAGAGCCAAGAAAAGTAAATTAGTATCATCTTAGTGATTCTCAACAAAGAGCTGTATTGCTATTCTTGAAAAGGAAAAAACCAAAAAGCATTACTATGTTGATAAAACACACTGTAGACAAATTCAACCTCAACATCACACCTCCAACAGGTAGAGCTGCAGTCCACACTGAGGACCAGATCGTTTGAACAGTGTAAGGAAAGATGTCAACCTGATTTTTGTTGGAAACAAAAAAAGCACAACAATAAAAAGCCTTCTGAATAAGTAGAAAAAAAACCAAAACTATTTGTCCTTGGGGTTCCACTTCATGTGCCTCATGCTTGGCATCAACACCATTCTAACTCCAAAATATCTTTTTGAACAGCAGTTGGCAATAATTCTGATATTTAAATGAATAACATCCCCATTGTTGGTTTGTTATTGGATGATTCATCCTAAAGCAACATGGGTTGTTTCCAAAAACCTAACATTATTAAACAGCAAGCAATCTATAGTATCTCTGGAAGGCCAATGTGCCAAGAGATATTTAAGTCAATGAACCCTAGGTAAAAATACACAGTGCAGCAGCATCCCAGGGGAAACAAGCACAGAAGGCAGAAGGCCCACCCTGTTTAAACTGACACCAGTAAGGATGATGTTCCAGCCACACAGTGGTTCTCTTCAACCACACAACAGAAAGTTAATACAAACTTCTGACAGGTTTTGGTTTCAGCAGCAAGCTTTGCTTGCAAATGACACATGGCTCTTGAATGACCACCATTTATCACCAATTATTACTACATTTTGTGCATTTTTAAGACTACTAACTTGAACTGGTATTTTGGGAAGAGGCCAATCTTCCTGTTAAGTATAGACTGAGGTTTCCTACTAAACATCTAGACTACATAAAGCAGATAATTCCCTAGAAGACTTGGAACAGGGAGCTCATATTTGCAGGGGAACTTGCCAAAGACCTGCAAGAGACCTTGAATAGCAGAGGGACAACAGAGCTCAGCTGGCAAACATACTCAAATTTAAGCCTTTTTCTGCTGTGAATTATGGCACCCTTTACAATGCAAAGGCTCCTTAGCATACTGGCAAGAAGGAGCCCGTAGGTCTGCAATTCTGGAAGGGCAATGCACGTGCTCAGTACCAAAAAATGGGGTATTTCCAGAGGCTCTGTCACTTGAATAAGAGCTCAAAGGAAGTGTGTCAGAAGTCAGCAGGTCAGCTCTGTTTCCTGACAACAGGCTAACTTGTGGAACTCTACCAACCACAGAACAGCAAATGTGCCAAAGCACTGCCCCATGAAGCTGAAGACCTATCACTTGTGATTCATCACAAGCAGGATGATCTGAACACCTCCAAGCAGCTGCACTGAGCCTGTTGCATGTCTTACTGTCAGGGAGTGCAGCACTGAGGCTGCCAGCTCTGATGCTTTTCTGGCAAGCTGTATTCTACAGCCTTCATCACACCTGTCAGCAAACCCACGACTTTTACAAGCTCTCCCACCACTACAGCCAACAGGAAAAGATCTGGCACAGCCATTTTCAATAGAAGGAGAGAGACTTGCAGCACAAGCAGGAGACCCTTACTGCTACATACCAGTTTTACCCATCTTCCTGGACAAAGACTTGGCATTTCCAGGGCCACCAAAGTGCATTTCCCACATTAAATACAAAGTTCCCAACATGGTGGGAAACAAAAAAAATGAGTATTTTTGCATATTGGGTGGGTGATTTAATTCAAAAAGACTATGTGGTCATTAGTGGAATTACTTCTTGAAGGAAACATCTCCATGGAGTACATAATTAAAAGGCAAGCAGACAATCCATCTGAGGTGTAACTGAGCAGGTATCAGCATAGAAGAAAGCAAGCAGCAGAGCTACGAGGTTTAATTCTCTTAGCCTCAAGACAGGATAGCCTCTACTCCCTTTTGGAACCAGGAAAAAGCTCTACTTGCTCATCTACAGCTGATAGGAAGAGACATCTTCCCAAAACAATATCCTAGGAAAATGACCACTGGGATGTAAAAGGCACCTGTAATGAATGGAACTTGCAGTCATCTCAGCCTAAACTCAACACAATTTGTACCTGCACTAGCAATTCTGCCTGATCACAGCAGCCTGACTAGAAGGAACTGCAGAAAGGACTGCTTCAGCTTCAGGTCACAGCCACGACTTGTGAGAGTTCTGCCAACAGGAATGAAAAAGCAACAACAGATAATGGAACTGCTGCTACTTCTTCCTCCAAGGATGAAGTGCAACTCCTCAGTATGTACAAGTGCATGCATGAAAGTCAGAAAACTTCAGCAAGCAGGAGACAGAACCAGGGAGTGAGCAGTCACAGCCTGAAATTCACACAGCCAGTACTTCTGAGGGCAAGGTGAGCACTGATCTGCTGACTGATTACAGCCAGTGGTGAGCAGGATTTAGGACTGAAGGATGTGGCACAGATTTGTTCCATAAACACAGCAATTTTGAGCCTGGAGGAAATCTCAGGTGTCCTTCAGGAACCTGCAAAGGAAACCCCAAGGAAGTGGATGCAAAAGAGCACCAGGGTTGGTTTGTAGCCATAAAGGTTCATCAAGTCTCAAGATAAGCAGAACAGGAGCCCTACCTGGATTCTTCCAAGACTCTGATTCTCTGCAGAATGAAGCTGTTGAAAGCCAGCATTCTGGCCTCTGGTGACACTGTGCTTCTAGACACTTGCCCTGCTCACATGCATTTCTGACTGCTGTCAGATGGGACAGTCAGACACATTTACCTTGTCTGATCCAGTACCATTTTTCTTAGGATTCATGTTATGGGAAACACTTCTGGAGGAGGCTATGACTTGACTGACTTCAATTTGGCATCTGCACTGATGTTCTTTATTAGGCTTGGAGATGCAGGATTGCTAAATATTCTGCAGAAGGTAAGACTCTCAAACAGCAGAGACAACTAACATTTCTGCTAGTTAGCCTGTTGCTAGACAGAACTATTTTAAACACTGGTAACCTCAAAAGTATGGCTGAAAGTGGACAATATAAAGCACAGGATGATCAAAGTGCTCTGCTTTTGCAATACTTCAATTTTGTTCTTTTACCTAGTATTTTTTCATTTCAATTTTTTTCAAGTTTGGCAGTAGAAAAAAAAAAAGAGGGTGTAGGGTTTTTATTTTTGGCTTTTTAATCTTCTTTACTAATGAATTTTTACATAAATTGAAAAAAAGTCACATGTTTATGCTGTTCTTATTTCTCCTTCTGCTTTTCTAGCTCCATGTTTTTTTCCTGCAGAGCACAGAAAGTCTACATACAAAACCCATTTTTATGTTAAAAACATGTATACTTAAAATATTAAGTATTAATAATAAATACTAAGAGTCAATTTAAGCAGGTATCTTCCTTTAGGAAGTCTTTTAGGTGGTAATTTCCACTTCATACTATCAATATACCCACTGTAATTAAGGAGTTACACTGTGACAGTGTTGATCCCATCCTAGAGGCATCTTGTCCCTTTTAGGAATTCTGAAGATCACATTAAAAAAAAAACCAACAAGTAATTGTCAAAATAACTGCTGTATCTTAACATGGAAATACTTAAGCCAGTTATTTTAGCATAGATATCTTCTTTCAAATGGTATCTTGCCTCTGCAGTTCACATAAAGGAATGTTACATGGAATAAGATGATGGGAAAAATTACTTATTGCTACAAAAATCCTTTAATGGAAGAATCACTTCTTCACAGAAGAGCCACACCTGAAGCATGGCAGATTTCACTGAACTCTGTACTGTCTCTTACAGGGTGCATGAGCACCAGAAGAAGCTGTCACCTCTTCAGCAGAAACAGCCCCTGCTCAAGAACCGCCCTAAAAAAATGCAGATTTCCACATTCCAAGATGATCCTTAGTAAGCAGCATCTCATCCTGCGTTGAAGCCTACCATGCAATCAACACCCTGATAAGGCTTTTGGCCCTCTGCTTCTTAAATAGGAAAAAAACCAACAACAAACCAACCAATTTCACAACACTCTGTCAGTTTAAGGAATAATAATCCAAGTGATTCAGGTCTAACAGATGCCCTGTTGAGGTATCTGGGTGATGGCTCCTCCTCTCCAGCCACGTGAAGCAGTGCAGACTGACAGTCAAAATTTCATCTACACAGACCTACTATAGATTTTCACAGTATATTGTTATATATACATACATACAGTGAGGTATGGATTGTATCAGAGACACAGATATATATCACCAACACAACTCCTCTCTCCAGAGGTTAATTTTATTTATAACCTGAGAGGCCTTCCTAAGCTTTACTGTAGGTTCACAAAGAGGCAGACGAGCACACACCTTTACAGATCAATAATTACATAAAGCAGGGTACCCTACTCTTTTGAGACCTGCAAAAAATACTGCAGTCATGAATTAAACATCACCTTCCAAAGTTGTCTGGTTTGTGTCTGCTCTGGTAAGGTTTCTAGGAACACCCATGGGGATCTGAAGAGCTGTACATTACCTCCAACCTTAGGCCCACCGGCTGATCCTGGCTTTCGTGCACTGCTGGAAGGATTTCCTGGCTTTTTAGGTGCAGGAACCTTGAAGGCTGAAGCAGCTGATGGCCTATTTCCATCCACTGACTCTTCATCATCAAAGCTTTTGTCTAGAAAAAGATGTATTAGATAAAAACACAACTATTAGATGGATGTGTATTTATTTCCTAATTCACTGCTCTGTTTCACATTTCATAGAAATTCACAACATGTATAAATAGAAACATATTTATCACTTTGTCCTCTCTGACCTAGGAATAAAATGACAGTGAGAAAACCTGCATTTTCTACATGCTAAGTTCTTATAAAATAGTATTTTCTCTTTATTACTCACCCCTAACATAATGAAGCCTACACCTTCGTTCCCACAAAGGGAAAAGATCTCGTCAGAGATTGAATATTTTTGCCCATTTTCCCCAAAGGAAAGCCCTTCATTTCATTTTTCTCTTTCCAGCCCAGTGAAGACAAATGCTTCTCCCTTCTCCTCCTCTACTCAAGCATGCATTTTCTGCCACACATCCTCCCACAATGTGTCTAACCAGCACTCCCTGCCTCTCCTTCCACCCAGATTTTTCCAACTTACAATCACAGATCCTCTTGCAGATCAGCCGCCTCATTCCTCTGCTAGCTCTTCAATCCCCTCACCCTAGGACGGAGACAGCACCTCACATGGCCACCCGCAGCGAATTCACGCCACTAATCCAAGATTCCACGGAAAGCCGCCGGCAAACGCCCCGGCTCCAGCACGGAGATGTGTGCCGGCATCTTCCTCTGCCTTCCCCGCACTAGGTGCCGCGCAGCCAATGAGCGGCGAGGTGACATCATCTGCTGGGAGCCACCGCCAGAGGAAAGGTGAAAATGCTCCATGTGAACACATCCCTTCCCACACGGGCATTTGCCACTACTCCCATCCTCCATGAAAAAACATCCTTTCGAGATGCAGACAGTACTCTGGGGTCTGCACTCCTCCTGCCTAGAATTTCGGGTCTTTATTTGTAAGGGAGAAATTAATCACTAGTGACTGAATAAAGGAGTCCTAACAGAATGTTCAGCCTTCAGAAAGAAACACACCCCAACGTATTCCAACAGCAGAATGTAAACGTTTCTGATCCACTTAAAGAGCAAGGATTTCTCTAGAAGCTTGAGCACAGCAAACATGTCAGCCCATGGCTCCTGTGATAAATGAAACTGGCCAGGCTGAGACACAGCTGCCCTGCAGTAACAGAAAACCAATTTAGCATTTTACCTGATCCAATATCTGACACTGCTAAAAAAAAAAAATAAAAAATAATCAAAACCACAAAATCTTTGCAAAGCTCTGTCATCCCTGGAATGGTGACTATTTACCCTCTGCTTACTGGGAACTTGCTCCCAGTGAAATGCCAACTCTGATAATGCATCCTCCCAGAGGGGGCAGCTGTCAGCAGCAGGGAAGGGGAGGTTTCCCCAGCAGCACTTGTGACACCATTACAACAGCCACACTTAACATGTCTGAGGGCACTGCTGCCACACTTGGTGATTCCTCCAGCACGGTGTTGCACTCTGACTGAAGAGGAATCAAAGCAGCACAAGCAGCAGCTGGATGCATACTGGCTATGTTGTCACTAGCACTCCTGCTCAGCCTGTGATGATTTTTAGGAGGATGTGGGTAGGAAGGGTGGTGTTTGCTCCCCAGCAGGCTCCCAGCAGCCCGTGTGTTGCCATGGCAGCGGCACTGGGCACAGGCAGAACGCGCCGGGATTCGCCTGCTTCTCCTCCCCGCCATCCCAAACACAGCCACACACCCGAGTTTCTGCACACAGAGGCACTACACCAAATGCCACAGCAGGTGCAAGGCCCTAAATGCTGAGGGAAGCCTGACCTGCAGGGGTTAACAGCTAAGAAATGCCCCGAAACGCATCAGCACTGACACCAGAATGTACCATTAACTGTGAAAATGTGCTTTTCAAATACTAATGGGCTGGATGCTGCATCTTCTTCTAGGTTTGTAAAAGAAACAGGCCAGGCTTCCATGTTACTATCCAACAGCAGCACACTGCAGCACTGAGATGCAAATCCTGCACAAGAAGCATCTGAAAACACTGTTATTTGCAGTACAATTCCAAAAATAGTCACTGAGCATTTTGCTCATTTATGCAAAACCTTTTGTCAAGAAAAGCCTCAACACCAGCAAACAGAGTACTTTGGGAAGCAATGGATCAGATGATTTAATTCTTGCCAAGCTATTCATTATATAGTATTAAAGATGGAGAGTTGTAGAATCACTGCTCAACCCTAATATGCAGAAACAGATTTCTGGATAACTGCAAAACCAAACACTCCCAGCTTTTGTCACCTTGTGTGAATTACAGAACATGTTACACTATGATCTTGGTGATACTGTCAAGTTACTTTGTCTAGGTAAAGATTTTTTCATACATTTCAAACCTTGTTAACACTGGATGAAAAACTTTATGAACTAGTTTCAAATAGTTTCAGTCCATATAAAACATACCTTTGAAATATGTATTTTTTTAAATGAGTGAATATTTGATAAACACAGAACTAATTTTAACCACTGGTATCTGGGAGATCTTACCCAGATTGTCATAATTCATGCTAAAATAAAAACCAGACACTAAAAAAGCATTCAAAAATTACAGCACAGTATCATGAATGTGTAACATTAATAAATGTAAAGGATCTTCTTCAATTCTTTTAAGGCTGAAGTGATAACACACCCTACTTTCTTTTGATGCGGCTGCTTTTGTTCAGTTGAAAAATAAAAATAAGCAGGAATACTTGTACCATGTTTTACAGAAGCCAGAGGTTTTTCTCTTTCCCCAGGCTCTGTTAGCAACACAACCCCAACTGATCTTTAGGGACATGCCATTTTTAGAAAGCTGTTTAACAGTATTTCTGAAGATGGAACCCTGAAGTCTGTGTTTACAGCAGTTACTGAAACCAAAGCATCCTATCTGCTCCCTCCAGCAGGCCTGCTGTCCACAGCTGTCCTCATGCACAACAGGCCTGTTGGCAGTCCTGGTTCCAGCACTGCCGTGGACTTCAGCACTCACAGCAAAGCTCCAGGTACAACTCTTACTCCTCAGGGTACAATCAAGGTGCAGCTCTACTCCATCCAGCTGATGCAAGCTTGTTTACTCACAGCCTTGGTTCATGCCACGTGCAGAACATGACCATGGTGTTGCCACCACTAATGACCTGGGGCTGTCTTGTTCTCTCATGCCCTCTGCAAGCAGGCAGTCAAAAGCCTGAATATAATAAATTTCAGAACAGATGTATCTGAAGGATGCAAACGTTCTAGAATGCCCAGACAATTTCATTCTAGCCAATTTGAAAGGACAAACATGTGCTGTGTGTCAGACTTTACATGTGCAACTAAACCTGAGAGCAGAGCAATCACTATCCAAAGATACCTTGCAAAGTTCCAAGCTACTAGAAGCAGGAATAAAAACTCAGTGAATTGCTAGCAATGTACAGAATACCTTAAATGAAATAGACAGTTCAAAAACAAGTTCCCTTCCAGATGAACAACTTCACAGGCAAAAGAAAGAGAGAATTCTGAAAAAAAGGGGATTCTTATATTCAGAAAGGTAGAAACACAAAATTCAACTTCCGAGCACTAGAAGTTCTGTCTTATAAGAAAGGGGAGAGATCTGCACCACAGAGCTTTCTGCAGGTACATGAAGTGATTGTATCAATAAACCGCAGCGTGCTCCTAACATGGTTCAGGAGACTGAAAGGAATGTTTCTAATAAAAACTCCAAACAAACATGTGTAACATATCAGACCCCAAAGTTTAGCAAAGAATATTCTAGTACTCCCACTACTAAAAACTTCTGAACAATCTATTTACTGTCATTTGTCTATAGAACAATAAGGGTTATTACAAGAACAATTCTTCCACATCTAGAGAAAAATATTTCACTTTTTCAAGAAAAATACATTAAAATATATTGCTACATTAATATTAAAATATCTTTTACTCCAACTCAAGCCTTTACCTTAGCTCATCTTAATATCCCCAGAATTAATATCTCTTTTAGAATCTAACATTTTGTAAGTCACAGTCAATAACAGAAGAAATGTGCTATCATCTACACAGCTGCAGAAACATCTATATCTTACTCATGCTATTCAAAAGCAAACAGTCAATATAACTGATCTTAAAACAGATCCTTTAGTAACACCACAGGGGGAAAAGCCTGGATCCCCTGCAGTGCCATGGAACTGGAGCTGGCCATAAAGGCAAATCTCCACTGTGCATCATCATCATCATCTTGGGTCCAACACCCCTAGGGCTGCAAACCTTATGGTAAAAAATAGAGTAGATTGAAAAGAATCAAACCTAAGACAACAGAGATCTTCAATAACACTGCTTTATAACTTCTGTTCAGTGTGCTAGGCTCCTACATCCATCTTCCAAGTGCTGCTAACAGACAGCAAGTGTTTTTGAACCCCCACTAATAGTTCCTCTTCCACACTACAAACCATTTATAGTGACATGATTGCAAAACAATGAACTGCTTCCAAAGTCACACTGCGTGCCCACTGAGACACTGACTGCTGCTCTCCAGTGATGCACAGACAGGCCCTGCAGCAGCTACTGAGAACATCTGGGACTGACCCAGCTCCAGAGAGCTGCTGCAGCCTACAACCATTCCTGTCAAGCATGAGAATGAAGCCCCAAGCGCTACAGATGCATCAGGTTAGTTGATCCTTCTAATCCATACTTCAAACCACTGCCCCACATCACTTAGTGAGCACTTTATCCCTTACACACCAGGCATTCCATCCAGCCCGAGTCTGTTTGTCCTGACACAAAGGACAGGATTCATTTGCCTAAGCAGAGTCATCTAAAACCAGTTTAGACAGCGCTGGGTATCCCTGTCTGGCCACCAGCTGACATTCCAGAAGGGCACAGATCTCCTGCCAGTCTCCTGGCAGGGTTGTTGGCTCTGTGTGGCTAGCCTGGATACCACCAGGCATCTCAAGTGGCACTAGATGACTACATCTGGGCAGCTGAATCCTACCTAAGATGCTTTAGATCTAGCATAAAGGCATAAATGCTGGACATCCTCCTCGTGCCACAGCAGCAGAAAGATCTTGAACTACTTCAAAGAGTGGCAATGGCACGTTATTCTATTGATACTAATAATCTTCTATCCGTTTCCCTCAATAGTTTCACAAAGTATTATTTTCAGAAAATATTTAATTTGAAAAAAAATGTCAGTAGTATTTTCCTGACCCCACAGAAATCTTGCTCTACAGTTCCTCTTACTGTTGTCTGGCTGAATGCACAGACTCAAATTCAGGCTTCAGACAAAGCTGCAACAAGATGGAATAAGCAACTGAGCCAATCTGACTCCCAAACAAAACTTCATCCCAATTTCTAGTTCTGAAATATCTCTTTTAAACCCAAATATGTTTCTAATTTCTGCATATTAAAGCTGAAGAGAGTTTCTGCAAATCTTGCTGTATTTTTTTACCTTTGCAACATCTGGAAAATGACTATTTCCACAGCCCAGTTACATTTGTTAAAATTAATCAGTAAGAAGTTCCTTTAGTCAGTGTTAAGTTATTGCAAAAATTGCTGCTCCGAGCAACTTACTGAAAACTGGAAACGAAGTCATTATTACTGGACTTTTGAAATCATCACTTCTGCCTGATTTACAGCTTTCCTCTGAATCAACACCTAGCAGCTGCTAAGCCAGCTCTGGTAAATGAACGAGCCCTCCTGCAGACACTCTAGTCTCCCTAGGCAGATGCTGATTAGAATGAAGTTTGGTAGTTCTCTTAAAAAAGTAGTAATCAAAAAACAGAAAACTGAGGCTTGACAGGAATTTTTACTTGATACCTGGTGACAGAGTGCGTCACAAAAAAAAGTTCCAGTTTATTTAACTGTTGTAGCCTGGCTCAGTTCACACCTAACTCTGGCCACTCTGTTGCTTAAGTTGCTCTGTGAAAAAAACAAACTTTAAACATTTTCTTAATCTAGAAACCCCAACAAGCAACAAAACAGTCTGCAAACACCAACTCAACTCCAGAGTTTTTAGGCCATAACAATCTATGCCCAAATGCTTCTGACCTTTCAGTTCAATATCAACCCTCACACTGCATCAGCTGACCAACCAGAGGACTCGGATCAGGTCAACGCACTGAACAACTTATGGAGGGTATTTTGTCCATCAGAAATCTACATATGTTCCATATTTAGGCAATTGTGTAGCATCACAGAGCTCCTGACACGTGATGAAAGCAAAAGCATCTAATTTGAAGAAGTTGCTTCTGCAGTCTTTTAAGAGCTTTGTTACACATCTTCATCTCTTTTCCTTCCCTCCCTCAGGCTCCAACGAGGAATCACTTGAGAACTGAAGTGTTTTTCATGAGAAGAATTCTTACATCAAACACATGCAAAGCTGTACCAGAGAAATTCTGAACCAGTAACCATCAAAAAGTTGTTGTCTATACTCCATATAGCTGGGGAACTCATCTGGGTTTTAAATTAGAGTTACTTCTTACCAAAATCTACAGCCATAGCTGGTTTTCAAAAGGCTCTTTCAAGTTCAGCACTGCTCTCTCCTGCTCCACTACAGCAGGGTATTTTGGTGAGGAGCTGGGGAAGAGCACACAAAACCCCAGACCTGAAACTAAGGTACTTTTAGAATACAATACACTGAGGAGGATTTCTGGTTTGGGTGATGCACAACCATCACCTCTGAAGGCATTTCAGACACCTGAAATAATACAATGGTAGCTTACCTGATTCATCAGTATTGACTACAGTAACATCTGATTAAAAAAAATAAAATCAATCAAACATGGAAGAGTAGAGAAAACCTCTGTGCATTTAGCATATAATGAAGATGGAAAATTAATATTGCTAGGCAAATATCCAATTAGTCACGTGAGAGTCTTGCAACATTTGCCATAAACATCCTTAGTAGGTTTTAAGCTTCTTGAACTGTTGGCATTTCTAATGCCTATTTCAAAACATACCTTGATAAAAAAAATCCCCTCCAACATTAACATTAGTCTGCAATAATCAAAGATGTTTCAAAAGAAATAAGGATTTCAACTGAAACACCAATTCATTTTTTATTCCTCATGTAACTTGTTCTTAAAAGCAAATGGCAACAGACTCCAAAAACTACCAACACTTCTGATTAAACAGAATCAAAGGCTAGGGAATCACTAACAGATTAAACATGTCTGGTAATGCCTTTAGTCAAATGGTGTTTCACATTTAATTAATACAAGAACCACCAGCACCCTCAAGTTCCCCAGAACTGATCAACAAAAACTCCTTGACACTGGGGAAGATTCGGGAAACAGCAAGACAAAACAAAACAAGAATTAGGAAAAAAAAGTGAAAATGAGAATCAAGTGTGGTTAGCAGTCTAGAATGAGAAAATAGCTGTCTTGGGCTAAACCTGGCCCTTGTTTTTTTATGGAAGAAATGCTCCAAGTTGCACACTTCTGAATTAATTTTATTTCCCTCTGTGTTGAATCTTGCTGTACTCATCCGTTCTGAGTAAAAAGTGTCTTTCCATATAGGCTTGGCTCGTTTAGCCATCCCCTCCCTCTCCCCCTGTGTTTCCCTGTCCCACTGCTGCTTTCCTGCTCTTAGCAGCAGCACACACTCCATGGACAGAGCAGCCTCGGAATCTATGCTAACAGCCACTGAGCAGCATGACCTTACCACAAACAGCAGCTCTGCACTGGCTTGTTTCAGAACAGCAGTGGAATTTCAGCTCCCAGGCTCTGTCCTTCCTCTCAGCACAGCCAGTAGAAGCATTTCCCAAGCCCATGTGCCCACCAACTGCTGAGGAAGAGGAGGGGCAGGAGCAGCCACAGGGCAAGCAGCCAGGGCAGCGCCAGCATGTCAGAAAACAAACAAGGCCCCATGACAACAAAAGAGGGAACAAGCAACACGGTTCTGAAAAAATGCTTTGCTACTATCTGTGATTTACTTGTTTTTCTTCCAGGAAGCAGCTCTGAATGGTACAAAGCACCACAGTTATATCCTGCCCAATTCCCAGGCCAGTGCAGCTATTGCTTTATTGCCATCAGTCACAGGACTGTTGGGTAAAAAAAGCCTGCTCCCTCCTACCAGTGGAAAGGGAAATCACAAACACACACCAGAAATACATGTGCACTAGGATTATATGCATTTTAAATCAAGCTGATGTCTTACACATCACGATAGCCTCTGCACCTTTAATACGTCCAATCTATTCCCCAGTCAAAAATAAAATATTAAAGCTGTGCAGCCACCACGTTCTACAGAAACTACTAATCAGATTAAAGACTTAAGAAGACAGCCTTCCCTCAGAAGAACATCAGGGAAAGGAAGATAATTGTTCTTGCACCCTAGGACCACGCATACATTAATGAAGTGTTTTGAAAGGAGACAAAATGCACCATTTGATATGCACATGTACTGAGATGTCAGGATAATCCCTATTCATAAACCAGCCACATAGGCTTGATCATCTGAAATCCAGCAAGTGCTTCCAGTCATGAAAAATCACGATATTGTATGCCATTTAAATCAAAATCCACTAATAAAGTGGATTTATCTCGTTCATTATATAATACAAAATAGCATTCTTAGTACACACAAGTGCAACAAATGCGTGCACCAAATATGTCCCCTTACAAAGCTGATTAGATGCTTTCAGACAGCCCTCAAATACCTGACGGCTGGCACTGCAACATGCTTAGCACATCTTCAAAAACCCTATGTCTCATCTTTCCTGAAGGTCCATTCAGTTTTAGGCAGATGATTTTGCCTTTATTCTGGTGATGGTGTTGAGCTGGAAGCAGGACAGCCCTTCACCTATGAACAGCTGAGGCAGCACAGCAGGGATGATGAGGAGGTGACAGAGCAGCGAAGGTTCCTTCCAACCCCTAATATCTATGCATCTGTGAGGGGAGCCCCTGCACTGCAAAGCCCAGAGTGTAGAAGGTATGTCCTGTGAGCCCCCTCAACTCCCTCCTCTGCTTGTCATCAGGGAAGGGCAGAAATGCCTCAGCCACTCAAAAAGTAATCAGAGCAAGGGATGGCTTCTGCCTGCTTTCCTCGGCAGCCTTGGAACAGAACTTGCCCTGCAGTCACACACCACGGTGGGAAATGCCTCTGCAGAGAGGGGCTGCCCTGGCACCCCCTCAGTACCACAAGTAACAGTCCACTTATTTCTGGGCCACCATCACTTGAGTTTGTTTCTCCACATTCCTCCAAGACTGGAGAGCTTGAGACAGTTAATGTGGGGGCAAAAAGAAAATCTGGCTCTTCCCTTTAATCTTCACTTGAGAAATCAGATTAAGATCAAATTGTTAAGCACCACATTTTATTTCTGTTTCTCCTTGTGCTCAGGAAAACTGAAAAAAACTCCAAACTGGCTACAGGAAGCCAGTGTCTTGCATTCAAGATAAAATACTGAAGTTACCACCTCTCTACAGCATTTCCAAGCATACTCTGTGCTTTTTTTTTTAAACATCTCTAGGTTAAGTTAGCAACCCAAATAAAATAAATTTTAAAAAAATAAAAGATCTGTTCCCTGAAGTATCTGCACAACACCTTCCAGAGAATCAGCACAGTCTCACAAGAAGTTAAACAGACTGGCCACAAGCAAGTGACAGTTAAAAAAAACATTTTTGAAAGGCTACAGAATCACCAACCTTTAGATTGTTTCTTCTATGTTGCATACATTAGGAGGATGTACAGATTTTTGCAAAACAAAAGACCATGGGTAAAACATACTTTAAATTCAGGGGGAAAAAAAAAAGATTAAAAAGTTTCCTTAATAGCAAGTAACCAAGGATTTGTTTTCCCTAGCAGTTTCATAACACAACGTCAGAAGCCTGAATTCCTTGTAAGTGTGGTAAGCAGTAGTTTTAAGAGAGACCAACAGCTCCGTAATCATCCTACACACTGTTAATTGAATCTGGCATTATTGCTCAAAGCTCCTACACAGAACATCAGCTGACTGCCTGAACACTACTTTGTTCTTAGTGCCTTTGTTAATGACGAATTTAATTATAGAGACAAGAGCTCCACAGCCACCCTCCTCACTTTATAAACCTCGACCATGGCAGAACCACAAAAATCCGATGGCTTAGCTGAGGCAACGGTCATTTCTTAACGTGCTAGAACTTGCATCCTTCAGCTGCAAGTTCCCCCGATCCATGTTTATGCCGTGGAGAACTGTGCTGCTTCACAGGAAGGAAACAAAGGCAAAAAAAAAACAAAGGCAAAAAAAAATAATCCCAACAACAAAGGACTTACTACATGTTCAGTTCTACACCATGACTTCCCTTGCATCTTGCAGATGACAAAAAAATGCAGCCATCAGAGAACTACCTGCATTCTTCTGAACAGCAAGACAGTTTAGCCTGCATTTCACTGCCCTGGTCATATCCATTAACTCAGCTTAAAAAAAAACAAGTGAAAATCGTGCAGTTCAGGAGGCCTTAAGAAAGGGTCTTTATCAGGAGTCTCACTACCAATGTTTAAGCAAATTCAGCATCAGGTGAACTTTATATCCATCTACATGATCCCTGGAAAATCTTCTTAACGTTATTTAAAATTATATATAACCATCTGTAAAAGCACAGCCCTCCCACTACATTCCTCAGCTTGCTAACAGTCAAACACTCAGAATCATAATCCTAAAATGTCAGGGGCTGGAAGGGACCTCTGGAGATCACCCAAGCCCCTGCCACAGCAGGCTCACCCAGAGCACAGCTCACAGCAACAGATCCAGGTGGGGTTTGGTAAGTTCCTCTGAAAATAATAATGCCTGTACAGAAATTTCTCAAGCTATTAAGCTTGGAGAGCCTGGCTGCCACACCAAACCGAGGGATGTGATAAAAGATCAAACATATGTCCAGTTTTTAATGAAAACACAGCAATACAGTCCGTATGGCTTTAATGACCTACTTTCCACCGGTTTGTGTAACAATATGCTGTGCACTGAAGGGAACACAGTAACATCCCCTGTCTTAATGAAATATATATTGCTAGCCACAGCAGCCAGGCACTCCATGGCCACACCGATTTACTAGGAATTTCTTCAGGCAACTGCGCAGGCGAGCACACGCTTGTGACAGAGCTGTGTAGTGGATTCAGCCGTCCCTGGGAACACTTCCATCGAGAGCGCAAAGCGAACGCCAGCACCAACGGCCCGAGAGTGCCGGGGGCAAACGCCGAGGCGCGGGGCCATCGCGGGCTCCCCCGCACCGTTACAATCCACACAGGCGACAGAGCTGCTCCCCTGCCTGCCCACGGTCCCTCCAGCTGCACCCACCCCAACAAGACTCAACAGAGAAGATAACGCGCTCCATCACAGTCCGCCCTTCCTCGGGGAGGCGGCGGCAGCGGAGACTACGGTTCCCAGAGTGCCCCGCGGCCGCCGCACCGGGGCACGGGCACGTCCCCGCCAGCGCGCAGCGGCCATGCGCGCTCGCGCTCCCCCGCCCCCTCCCCTCTTTA
>JANHGL010016726.1:0-15272 GCA_024611195.1 Ceyx melanurus
TGGAAGTGGCTTCGTGGGGGGGAGGTCCCGAATTAGGTGTAAAAACCTGAAAGTTTTAAACCCGAGCTGGGAGGGGAAGCGGAGCGGGGGGGATGTCGGTCTGGGAGCTGCCGCCTGGGTGTGGAGCGGCAGGTTCGGGGCAGATATTTCTCTATTTTCCGTATCTCCCTTGGAGTCGGAGCCCTCGGTAGTTCCCCCCGGGGGACTCGTGGCGAGGAGCGGGGGGCACCGGCTCCGGGGAGGCACCGCCCCGGGCAGCAGCCGCCACCCAGCCCCGGTCGGCGGTCCCGGAGTGCGGAGCCGCGTCCTTAGCCTTGCCCCGGCTGCTCAAAGCGCAGCGGAGCTCCCTCTGGGACCGGCTGGACCTGGGTGGCGGTGCCGGTGTCGCCAAGCCCAAGCTGTTCGCGGTACCTACTCGCTGGCACCGGCTCAGCTCGGGCGATGGGAGCTGGGCTTTGCCGGAGCCTCGGCTGGAAGCAAACCCAGGGTGGACTTTCGCACATGGGCAGCCGGTAAATCCGGCTCCTCATCACAGGGTTTCTTCACCATCAGGCTGAGAGGCCATCTCTTGGATGCTGTGGGCATCCCTGTCTTCATCGGGCACTTTGAGCGGAAGAAAGGAAGTGTGTTTTTTCATAGGGAATATAAAATCTGCTGGAAGCCAGAGGCTGGCAGCGTTCTCAGTGTAGTAAACCCTTTGGAGAGGGCAGCGTGAATTCAAGTGAGTCTGGCTGAGAAAAACCTGACCTGGATGTTAAGTGAAGTAAAGTAGCGGCGGGTGGGGGGAGCTGGATCATGTGTCACCATTAGGACAGGCGAATGAGGACATGGAGCCTGTCTTCACTTCTCCACACGCCACTTATTCATACCCTGTGAAAGGTGGTGAAACGTGAAATGTGGCATTTCAACCACCATGGCAGCGAGCAGGGAGGGTTTCTGACATGCTGCTTGGCTGTTGATTAACTGCTTGGCATTTCATAAAACTTCATCGTCCTCTGACGTGTGATGATTTTTGCAGCTTTTAGGGCTGGCTCTTCCAGGCACGAAGTAGCAGGAGGCTCCTTGGTGGTGCTTGGAGTGTGAGTCTGACCTGCAGCACCCCTGTGCCTTGCACCCCCCAAACCTCACTGGGGAGAGGGCAATGTAAGAGGAAGCTTCACCAGAGCTGGTAGGTGGCCTGCGTGGTGCTGGTGAGCCTTTGGGAAAGGCAGCAAGGCTGTTGCAGTCACTGAAAGCAGGGCTACTTCAGCAAGAGCACTGAAAAGGGGTATTTCACTGAGTTTTGTGCAGTAGCAGTGGGTAGCTGGTGGCATGACTCGGGCAGGCAGCTTTGCTGGAGGAGTGTTCCCACGTTTCCATCACTGCTGCCCTTTGGTTTCATGAGTGCTGTGAGTTTGGGTTTCTTTCAGAGGTTCATCTGCTGCTGGTTTTTAGGGTTACCATTTCAGTCTGTCACACTGTGACCCATGTAAAAAGCCAAAGGCAGGAGACTGGCTCTCAGCAACCCATCCTGCTGCCATCACACCTTCCCCTCAGCTGCTCTGCGGCTGCTCCACGTGGCATCCAGGGGACAGAAATGCTTCTGTGTGTTTATTTCTCCAGTCCCTTGCTGTATTATTGTAGCTGTTGAATATACTCATTGAGCTGAATCAATGCCCACCTGGCAGCATCCATAACGCAGCATTTGCAGCTTCAGCTTCATTTATGGAGAGGGAAGGGAATATAAAACACAAAAGAGAAATAATGCACAAGCCCACAGAGGCTTCAGTGGTTATCAGCAAGTTGTGAGCTGCATAAATGTACAGCTGAAGTGAGTGCCAGGAGCTTTTCATAAGTCAGCTGGGAAGATTTAAAGCCCTGGGTTTTAAGGTGGTATTTTAAAGATAAGATGATGGAGTCTAGGTCAAAAGTTATCTGAGTCTTAATCTCACTGAAATTAAAGTGAGTTTCTAGGTGTGCTCTAGAAAGAGGATTTGGAATGAAAGTCACCCCAACTTTAGTGCTGTACAGCCACAAGCTTCTGATGTCTATAGTAAAATATTTATTGGGAAAATTGAATCTGTGCAAGGTCCACAGTGATAGATCATCAGGCTCGGAAAATGGGCTGTTACTGATGAGTGGGGTTTGTGTCTGGTCTCCTTGGAAGATGGGACTTGCAGCTTTTCCTTTATTATAAAGGAAGTATCATTACTCATCAGTGAAAAACCTCATTAGAGTGGTGCTCACAGCTGCCCTGAGCGGGGATTCTTTGAGCAGCACAGCAGATGGCATCCACTGACCCAAGACAACTTGCAGATAATTCATTTTCCCACTCAGTGCACATCCAGTGATGCTGGGTAATGTCCCAGTCTGCAGGGAGCAGGGGCTTGGCTCTGACAGGGCAGGACCTTGCTCACCCTTGAAGCTCTACAAGTGGGTGCCCCATGGCCATGGTTTCTTCTCAGGAGAAATGCTTGGTTACAATCCATGTCCCTTTTCTCTGTGGCAGCTCTGGTTGGGAATATCTGCTTGCTCAAGGAGGTGTGGTGAATTATGTGTGGTAGAGGTGGTCTGAGTGTGGAATTGCAGTGGGGACCCAGATGGGCATCTCTCTCCCCCTCACCTTCTCAAGCCCACAGGACAACAGGGACAGCAGATCCATGAGCATAGTGGGTAAAAACCTCCCCCTTGCAGTAGTCAAAGTTAGGTGTAGATGAGAAGAGAGTCTCTGTATTGTCATTAAAAATTCAGCAACAGAGGTCGACACCACGATGCCAAGCCTAGGTGAGACTTTCCAACCGTTGCTTAGACATGTGCAGATAGGAAGAGTTTTCCAGTCCTCCCTGGTCACTCCTTCCAAAGTCACTTGTTGGGTGTTGGTGGTGGCTTTTGTGAGGATGCTCAGAGCTGCACTGACTTTATATTTAATGAAAATGGTCCTTTCTTGGATGCTGTTGGGAGATCCTGGAATATGCAGATGGCCAGAGGCAACACAGCAAACCCAACCTAGGAAACTGGGTGATTTGGAAAGTTGTGTTAAATCCTTCCCATGCTGGAGTTGCTGCATGGGAAGCAGCAGGTCTCTCCTGAAGTGCAGAAAAGGTGAGAAATTGGGACAAAACTGCTCTTTTCTGTACAGTGACTGAAGGAGGGGGGTGAGGATGAAGATGAAAGCAATGTCAACATTGGGTGTGTCAATTCCTTTACAGTTCTTACTGTAAAATATCTTACAGGTTGCATGGTGAAGAAAACATCAGGTCATCAGATAGGTGGTAGGAGAGATACTTCTGGGTGGGTACCACAGAAACAAGTACAAGGTGATGTAAAGGGACACTGTGAATAGGAGAGGGGTGTAGGATAAAACCAGCTACGTGAAGTCAGACTGAGACTCACCCAGTAACGGGAGCTGGCCTGGGAGAAGGGTGGAGAGAGTGAGACTGAGTCTATTCCCTCCCTGTGCCCACAGACCTTCCCAGGACATGTCTGCTGAGCAGGGCAGGCAGCTGATGTCCTCCTGAGACCACTCTGGGCTTGCTACCAAGTTGTGTTCCTCTGGCCGGGTCATGCTGCCTGTGCCTGTTCTCAGGTTGCCCCGTGGTTTATGGTTCCTGTCTGCTGGGATATTTGCCATTAAATCCTGGAAATTACACTGAATTGTGCTGACATCAGGGTGTTAGTAAGCTTAATAACTCCAACGATGTATTAATGCTTATTATGTACTTTAATAATTCCTGACTATTAAACTCATCAAGCTACCCAAAGCAATGACCTTTCCTATGTAAAGATGGGACCAAACTTCCGTGGCTGCTCAGCATCAGACCTGCAGAGCTTGAGCACAAAGCCACCACTACCAGCATCTGAGGAGCTGTCCCAAACCACTTAAGCAAAGCTGAATCGAGCAGCAATTGTGTTTGGTAACCGGGTTTAATAGCAGCCACGGGTGGCCCTTGGGTTGTTAAGATGCAGCTACAGCCCTTCTCTGCTTGCTCTGTGCTCTTGTTCTGGTGCTCGGAGGCTGTGTGTTCAAGCTGTTTTTTAAGCTGGGAAGTGGGAAGGCAATCTCTGTTCTAGCAAGCACGGGGGATGGAGGTCTGGGGCTAGCATGAGCAGCCTGGTCCAGTTTGCAGCCTTCAGCATTTGGAACGCCAAGCAGTGCTCGGGGGGTTTCTTGCTTTTTCTGATTTATCCCACTGAAAGCGCTCATAAAACCACTCCGGCTTCCAGCACTGGTGAGAAGAGCTGGGGGGGAGGGGAAGGCTGTAGTGGGCGGCTCCTCCTCCACAGCACAGGTACCCGGGGCTCGCCTCTCCCCGCCGCGGATGCGGGGGAGTTGGAAGAGTTTTAATTAGCTCTTGATGCTATTTTTTTTTTTTTTTACCTCCAAGCACTGCTTAATTTAGCTCAAGCTGACATGCACTGATCGTTAAGGGGGAAAGCACAGGAAAGGGGGGGTGTTGGCCCCTCCCTGCTGAGCAGCTACATCTCCTGAAACCTGGGCTGGCAACCGCGGCTTTTCTTACACCTTCTGTGTAGTGGTAAAAATTTATTGCCCAGAGAAATTTAATGCGCTGGCATTTATAATACACAGCTCCTGCAGGGCTTATGCTGCCCTTGTGGGTTCTGAACATACACCTCTCAGTCTAAAACAACAGAAATGTCTTATGGAAAAGGTGCCTGAGATCTTAAGTCATGCTGTGACCTGCCTTGCTGCTGGAAGGACACAGAGACCTTGAAAAGCTGTCACTATGCTAGGAAAAGACTTGTTCTCCTCTTTTTAATGTACCAGGCAGGAGTTTGTGCCATTTTAAATACCATGTGGACGTGAGATGAGGACCAACTGCTAAAGATTTAGCATTCCCTTAGACCAGCCTTACATTACGTTGTGTTGCCTTCACCTGTCCCTGCTGCTGGGTCTGCTCAAGCCCCCTCTGTGCCAGCCAAGGTGAGCAGAGGGAAGCATTATGCTGAAGCCAGAAAGAGGGTCACTGGATCGTTGGGTTACTGGGGTTTATGTATTTAGGATACAACATACAACCTGTAATGTGCAGAGTTCAGAGGTTCACAGGCAGTCACCACTCCACACAATGCACAGCAATGAGATTTCTACAGATCTTGTACCAGAGTCCCCAGCTGCTTTGCTTTGCAGCACTAGATATCCCCCTTTTATTCTGCTTTTGTAGCTCCCCATAGGGTATTGGAACCAGCAGCTTGACTCATGTCCCTTACTGAGCAGTCTGAAGTGCTGCAAGCAGGTGAATATAGTACAGCAGCTTTGCTATGCAGAGGGTTAGAGGGCATTGTGGAGGGATGCACAGGAAAGGGCTCAGCTACTGTTAGCAATGTGAACTTTGAGTGTGTGTACATGTATATATAGAGATTAGACCTGGAGAACTGAACTTGAGTTCATGGGCAATATTGGAAGCTCAGAGCTTTAGCTCCTATTTCCCTCTTGAGAAATGCACTTTGTGTAACTCTTTTCTACAAAACCACAGGGTAGGAGCTGCCAGTGAGTGGATGCAGAGACCTGCCTGCCATCTGCCTGTCCCTGTGTCCCAGCATCGTGCATCCCTCGTGTGAGTCAGTTGGAGGCAGAGAGCCAAGGTTCTGTCCTCTCCTACCATCCTGGAGCTCTCCCCTGCCCACTGCCAAAGCCACCCCACTCCCAGCTCCTCCCTGAGCCATCCAGCAGCTGAAGCATCATTTAAGGACCCTTCTCACTGTGACACTTGCCTTGCCACTGGTCTGCTAGAAGCTCAGCTTCCCACCTTCACAGCCAACGTCGCAGGTTTTCCGCTTGCTTCAGCTGGGGTTAAAAGAGGTAAGAGCTTAAACACCAAGAAAAAAAGAGATGTGCTCTGGAAGAGGTGTGTGTGGCGGGGGATATTTGTGGCTCCAGAAAGACCATGTGAATGAGCACCAGCTGTACACACACGGGCTGTGCTGGCAGTGTGTGAGCTGGGACTGGGGAGGGGAGGCTGTTCGGTCGATGGTTTTATGTGTTGAAAGTTGCTGGCATCATCCAAAGCCATTAGTGTGAATGGGCTGGAGCAGAGCCATCACCCCTGCAAGTGTGGGCATGGCAGAGATGGCCAGTTCAGGAAAGTGTCTGGTTTGAGGCTGGGGTGGGGGAATAAATCTCATTTGCTGTGTCTTTGATCCTGGGAATACCATTTGATCTCTCTATTCGGTGCTGTAGCTGAAGGTGGACTAGGTTAATCAGGAGTAACCATCCTTGCAAACCTGACCCAGGCAAAAAAAGAGGCAGATTTGGAGTAATCCACATTAAAAAAGCTGGTCTGTGGTAAAGGAGAGGGAAGAGTGACCATGGGTCAGCCCTGGGTCTTCACTAGGCAAGCTGTAGGTTCAGCAGAAAAATACAGTACTTTCTATACAGCCTCTACCCTTGCATTGCCATGAGAAGATTTTTGATCAAGCTTTAAAAACCAACTTTGACAAGAAATGAAGTGCTAGGGAAAATTCTCAGAAAAATTATGGAAGTCATGTTTAAGCGAAAAATCCCAAGTAATCCCCCTCATAAAATGAATTAGTGGTAAGCATTACAGTGTGGATCTCACACATCATTTCTTCTGGCTATTTTTCAGCTGTTCCTTGTGTCTGCTGACAAGCAAAAAAAAATGTATAAAAAGGTTTTTGATTTCTGTAGCTCAATCTATGCTTAAATAACTCATAACCAGCTTTTTTTTCTTTCACACCCTCTCTGGAGAGCCAGTGAGCCCAGTGAGTTCAATTGATTGCATGCTGCTGGTTCCATCCAGCTGTAATGGCAATGCTGTGTGTGGGGCTGGCTGTGCAGCACTGCTCTCAGCAGCCAAGGGGAAGCTTTCAAGTCCAGTATTGATCCTTTTGAAGTTTATGGCTGCTTGTAGTCGCAGTTTCTAGTGCTTATTGAAGCTGCTGTGAGATGGGTTGTTTCAGTTCTTAATATCAGGCTAAACCTCCTCTACATCTAAAAGATTTATTTCTCTACTTAATTTTTCCCAATACATAATTTCTTGCTCAAAAAATCGAGCTGACATTTCTATATGACACTAATGCAGCTCTGGAAAGCTGCATTATGTATTTTTGGCTTGATGTGTATCAGGTGAGGTGATGGGTTCTGGCAGCCCAGGGCAGGGGTCCTGGGAATTTTATGGATCAGCTCCAGTCCACATCCACTTTGGCCATTTCCCTCCCAATGCGCCAGCCCAGAAGACACTGCTTTTCTCTGCAGCCATCCCTCCTCTCCTTCAGGTATTTTATGGAAGCAGAGCAGTTTTGTGTTTCTCTCCTGCCTTCACTACATGTTTTCCAAGCTTCAAGAGGTACTATTGTCTCCCAGATACTAATTCTGAAGCTCTTTCCAAATCACTTGTTTTTCAAGGCCAGATTAGTGAATCTGATTCTCCTCGGTCTCCAGATGGAACAATGGGCACTACCCACTCCATCTCCTCCTCTTCCTCTCCTCTACTGAGCTACATAGGCCCAGCTATGGCTAAAGTCATCACACCACGTGCTCCTCATGCTGGTAAAACCCTCTGTGCAAATCCACAGAGCACCAGTTTGGGTCAGCTGGACACAGGCTACATCTTGCACACACTGTGTTAGGACCAAGCATTTGCACCTTTTGGGTGCTCAGTGGGACTGTTGTGCCATTTTGTGACTATTCTATTCCTATTCCTATTCCTATTCCTATTTCTATTCCTATTCTATTCATCACCAAATTAGGTTTTCCTGGATATTTTCCCCCACGGGAGCCAGGGTGGCCTTGTTCTGTCTGGAGGAGGGTGATGATGCTGACATTGGCCTTGGCCAGCCCCCCAGCATGGTCCTGCCTGCCCGGGCATGGCTGGCTCTGAGAAGTTTGGTTCTGAAAGAGCCACTCTCCTTGACCTATCTATTTTTGCCCATATTCATGGCCTGTGTTGTGTCCTGAGGAAGAGCTAGCACTGCTTGAAGGCCCTTTATTTTTAGCCAGCCCAATTTTCTTGTTGCAGCTTAGTGGGAGCTGTTCCTTTCAGTTCAGCTCCATCACAGCTCTCGCTCTCCTGCGTTCCCTGGCTCTGATGTTCTTTGTACATCGATTGCTCACTCAGTAGGTTCCCTACTCCCCTTCTACCAGGCTTCATTCCTTCTCCTTTATGTTCTGCTCAGCCTCTCTCGCTGCTCCTGGTCCATGGCTTAATCCTGATTTCCCTCTGCCCTTGCCTTGCAGTGACAACTGGGCTTTCACAACCACAGGGGCAGGTCGCCAGGCTAGTCCTGGAACCCAGCACCCCTCTGCAAGCAAAACCTTCCCTCCCATCTGCTCTAATAACCTTGGCAGTGCTTCTCCACCTCACAAATGTCAGGAAATTGGAAATGATGCTCTAGCCACATGAAAATCAATAGCTGCCTCCTTGGCCTGGCTTGGCCCTGCTCTTTCTACCTTTACTCAGAGCAGGAGGGACAATTGTTTTCCACTGAAGTTGGAGCAGTGATTTATTGATATGACCCATTCTGTCCAGGCAGCTGACCAGCAATATATTTATTTATATAAACCCACCCTCCTAGCCCATAACAGTGGCTTGTGCTCAGCATTAGGTCACAGGGTGGGGGAGGAGGGAGGGCTGAGAAATCTGGACCAGGATATTTTCTTTTTGTGAACGTGGAGCAATAGATAAGGACTTCCACTCACTCCTAGATCTGGGTGAACTGCATTAGCAACAATGCCCATATTAATTTTATTTTCCAAAGGGGTCATTCCCAGCGAGGGCTGTGTACAATTCCCATTCCCAACTATGGCTCCAAGACAATAACAATCATTATGAGGACTGCAGATTCCATTACAGACTGCCTTATTGTACCCCTGACTACCACCAGAAGGTATAGTGTGACTGAAGGAGCAGAAACAGTTCTATGGTTCCATTTCTTTGAAATTTTTGGGACTGTATTAATTTAATTTAAAATGCAGGCAAGGAAACAGCATCACCTTTTCAGCTGTAGGAAACATAACACTGTTGGTAAAGGTTATTAGGGACTAAATCCTTGCTGAAAATCAAGGTAGCTCCTGTTTGTGTCCTTGAAAAATCTTTCCCTTGGGAGCTCTGCTAATTCTCCAGGTGCTGAATATGGGAGAAGGTTTGTTCTGAGTGGCTGCTCTGCACCATCCCCACCTCCCTCTGCATCAGGCTCGATTTTACATGCTGGAAAGGCAGTGATAGGGATCACTCTCTAATGCATCCCTGATTACATGGAAATTGAAGTGTGAGAGAGGAAAGAAATGAGGCAATTGAGAGGCATGACTCCGATGCCTCTCCCTGCTGCTAGTGTCACCCCGATGACCAATACAAATGATGCCAAAGGGGTATGTTTTCCAGTGCCTGGTATTGATGGACAACAAATCACAGGAAAGACTTAGCTGTTTCCCTCTGAATGGCTTTATCTGGACGTTCACATACTCCCTACTTTGATTTTTGGCTCCTTATTAATGAAAAATGTGCAGGGAGGATAGTGGTTGATGATACGTGAGCCAAGAATATATTCCAGCTCCTTTTACCATTTTGGCACCAAAATGGCAAGAGAGATGAGACATCCTGTAGTAAATGCTGTTCATTTTGAGGCAGCAACTAGAAAATATGTCTCTGAGTTAGGGAGAATGGATGAGCCAGAGGATTTGTGCTTTGCCTGGTCCTATTGCTGGATCAAATGGATCTATAAAGACAAGAGAAGTGTCATATTCCCATTCAGTGAAGGGGTAAGGCAGTGTCTTAATGTCTACAGCTTTGTGCCAGTCTCTCCCTTTGAGAGTAAGGTTGTCCTCAGGCTATCAAGGTGCAGAGCTCCCTTTGCAGGACATGATTCTCTGCCCCATAGCTGCCAGTTTCTTCTATAGCTGCTGCCTCCTAATTCCTGAGGAAAAAATATCTGAGCATCTCCTCTGCACATCTCGCTCCTCACACTCCTCGTAGGGAGATGTTCTGGGAACATGTCCTGCTTTTTTTGAGCTGAGGGAAACATGGAATAAGAACATTAAAAATAAGGCTCATTAGCAAAGCCCAAGGTGGAAAGCTTGCAGCAGTGTGAGCTGGAGCATTTGCTTGGGCTGTCTGTAAGTGACAGCACTCCCCTTTCTGTAGGTCGGTACCTTCTGGGAAACGGCTCAGTGTGAACGTAGGAAGAGCCAAATCCTTAATTTCATATGGAAGAGAATTGTCAGAGCTGCTGCAGTACTTGAGGGTGCAAGTACATCTGTTTCCTACCAAGATATACTTTCCTGCTTTGGACTCAGGGTAGGATGCAATAATCAAAGTCTCTTTCTCTCTCAATTTCTCTCTCTTGTTCTTGCAGTAACATTCCCTCCTTTTCTCATTTATTGCTGCCCAGAGCAGTGAGCTGGAGATGCAGACAGGCCTTGGGTGTTGCATCTGCTCAGGAAATTTATTTGTACTCCACAGTAGCTATAAGTTTCCTTCACATCAGTCAGGTATGAGATGTGCTGCAAGATGAGCCCAGGACTGGGCTGTCAGAGTTTGGTGCTGGGGATGGGTGCTGCAAGAGCACCCCAAGAGAGCCCAGCTCACAGGTGCTTCAGTGGCAAGGAATAACAATCATTAATTATCATTAATAACAAATAATGATGAATTAGCTATTAATGATCTTTAATAACTATATTAATCATGAGGGAACTACAGCAGAACTTTCTCTTTGGAGGCTTTGAGTGTAAAAGTGCAGGCTGTGAGGACTTCTGGCATCTCTGAGAGTCACTGTAAGCAAGAGTGAACATATTTATATCAGGAAAAAATTTACATCTCCCTTCCCAGCCAGCAGCCACCTCTCCTGCTGCAGCTCCTCTTATTTTGGGAATAGGTGTTTCAAGTGAAATGTGAGTTGAGGAGGATTCTGCCCTCCTAAAGCTGCTACTGCCTTAGATTGGGTGGCTTGTTGTCTGGCTAGATTTATAATTTTTTTGTCCTTATTGTTTGCAGTGCTGAACAACAACAAAATGTGCCTTGGAAAATACATGTGACATGACATGGCACTTACCTGTGATTCATCCTGCCTGTATGAGGGCAGCCTATAGCACTATCTGCCTCCTTCCCACTCCCCAGAAGACCTTGTCTCACACACATTTATTCAATTTAGCAAAAATTACATAAATTTTAAAAAATACTCCATCCATAAGTGACATGAGGATGAGGAAAGGTTTTTTTAATGCTTTCCCATGGCCTGACTGCAGCTCTTGGGCTGCCTTCTGCCCAAAGCACAAGCTGAGTTTGGACCAGTTCAGTCTGTGCGTTCAGCTGATGTGGCAGCTCTGATCCAGCAAACACAATAAAAAGCAAAAACAAAAAAAAAAGAGGAAAAAAAAAGGGCAGGTATTGCTTCACTCTGCTGTGCTCTGAGGTGGTCGATAATGCCATTCAGTGTGCATAAATGTAGCATGGTTTTTGTAAAATTGGGATCTTGATCCCCCAGTGAGCAAATCTATCCTGAAAGAAGAAAAATGGCAATGTTGAGAGGAGTGGGGTGGTAACTGGAGCTGCCTGGGAGGAGGTTTTGGTCCAGCAGCTACAATAATTTTGTTGATCTGTTAATCAACAATCCGTGAGCCTCAGCAGGCTCCTGGGCAGAGGAGATCCAGCTCGTGCTGCTGCCCTGAGATAAGGCTCTGAGGGTGGCAGATGCTGTGGTTTGGTTACGTCCTTGGGGAGACAAGCTCTGGAGCAGCACAAATTCACCTCCAGCAAATAAACCCAGAGCTGAGGAGCTTCTCCAGGCCAACCCATCCCACGCTACTCCCACCCTGGCATCCAGCATCCAGCACGTCCACCAGCCCTGGGCCGGTCATGGGGCAGCAGTCAGGTGGGATTCGGTTCAAACCCTGCATCTGTCAGGTCCCGCTGTGATCGTTTTAATGGCCAATTTCAACTCCACCCTAGAGAAGCAATTAAGTGCAGAGGGCAAAGCTCTGCCCCTTTCACTCCCTGCCGAAGCTGCAGGCGGCTGATGGCTGCGTCCCCTCTCCCAGCAGCCGCCCCGGCCCCCCATGCTCTTGGCCATGAGCGCCTGCAGCAGGAAGGCTCTGACCCTGCTCAGCAGCGTGTTCGCCGTCTGCGGCCTCGGCCTCCTGGGCATCTCCGTCAGCACCGACTACTGGCTCTACCTGGAGGAGGGCATCGTCCAGCCCCAAAACCAGACGGCGGAAATCAAACTCTCGCTGCACTCGGGGCTCTGGAGGGTCTGCTTTCTGGCAGGTATGGCCTCCCTCCCCACAACGACCCCTGCAGAGGTGGTGTTTGCTGCACGTTGGTGTCGCAGCTCGGGCAAAGGGCTGGGGAAAAATGGGATTTCGAGAGGCTGTGCCCATCTTTGTTTCCAGACTTAGGCACAGCTGGCATCGTGCTATTGCCTCATGCCCGGCCTTAATAGTCAGGTGGATCAATGTGCCTTTGCATGCAGGCTTTGGGTGAGTTTGCCACTGCCATGCCAGACCCCATTGCCCCCCGTCTCGCTCTGTCCCAACACAGCAGCCGCAGCGCCTTGGGCAGCAGCTCATAACTTCCCTTTCTGTCCCTGCAATGTTTAGATTCAGGTCAGTTGGACCGTTCCCTCCATCCATGCCAAATGTGACAAAGTGACTTGGCTGCAGGGATGGAGTTGAATAAAACCCAAGAGCATGGGAATCTCAAAGTGACCCATCTAAAATGTCACAAAGTTTCAACTGCTGGTCTGAAAAAGTCAGAGGCAGGATCTCTGATGCTGCCCTTGGGGTGACAAATTCTCTGGCTTCAGGGTTCACATTTTTGTATAGAAGAGAATCCTCCTGTACAAGAGGGGGTTGATGATTGAGAGACGTCTTTCTTCAGTCACAAACACTGGCACCCAAGCTGGAAGTGGCACTAAAAACCAGGATTATTTTAATGCATGCACTGAAATTCACTGTAAAGCCCCTCTCTCCCCCAGCAAAAATAACAGCCAAACATGCTGCAGGTGTGACTCGGTCTGTGTCTGCTGCAGGGGAAGAGAGGGGCCGGTGCTTCACTATCGAATACGTCATGCCCATGAACATCCAGCTGACGTCTGAATCCACAGTCAACGTCCTGAGTAAGTAGTTGGGTGGGGTCTGTCTTTCTGCATCCTGCAAAGCACGAAAGGGTCACAAGGGATTCTCCCAAGAAATCCTCCTCGTGTCCTTGCCAAAGATGCTCCCAATTCCTTGACAGTTTTTACTTTGTGGATTACCCAATAGGCTCTGAAACTTCTGGGGACACCCCTTGCTAATGGCAGGGTGCTCACAGAAGCTCTAAGTTGAACTGTTTCCCTGTCACTGGCTATTCAGTGCTGATGTTTATGGAAGTGTTTGGTTTTATAGTCTCCTCTCTGTAGTTTGCAGCTGTATTTATTCTGTAGCAGTCAACTGTACATGTTACATAGTGGGATGAATTAAGGATGGAGTGTCACAGCTCCCACGATGAATTCTGCAGCCGTTTCTGATTTAATAAATAGAAATGTTCAGCAAACAGTTTTGCAGCGAAGCTAAAGGAAAATGCAGGTTCTGATGTTTGGGGTTTTTTTCCCATATTGACATAGAAACCCTCAAAAATGCAAACATTAGCAGATACTTCCTCGGCCAGTCACCTCTTCACTCAGCTCATTAGCAAAGAGGTGAACACCTGCCAGGGCCTTTCTCATGCTGTGTGGGGAGGATTTACCTCACTTTCTGCTGTTCTTCTTCCCCCAGAGATGATCCGCTCTGCCACCCCCTTCCCTCTGGTCAGCCTCTTCTTCATGTTCATCGGCTTTATCCTGAGCAACATTGGCCACATTCGGCCTCACAGGACCATCCTTGCCTTCGTCTCAGGGATATTCTTCATCCTGTCAGGTGAGTTTTGCTAGCCAGGTTTTCTCCTGGAAATCCTTGAGCATGGAGCACATCTGTTTCTGTAGCAGCTGGTGCTCTCCTAACCCATTGTGATGGCTCCTCATTGGAGTCATCAGCCATGGGGGCTCCCAGCTCAGCTCTGCAGCCTGTCTGGGCTTTGCAGGATGGAAAATCACCCAGTGTAAGACTCATTTGTGGCAGTGGTGAGGAGATATGGGGAAAAGCACCCGCCACTCGTGCAGCAGCAGCTGCTGGGGGAGAGAACGCCTCTCACGTCATGTCGGTCACAGGAGAGATCTGAAATTTCAAACTGCTCAGCCTGGATGTTTCTTCATGAGACAAGTGAATGTTTTATTCATGGTGTTGTGCTAGTGTTAAACAAATAGCTGTGACAACCAGGCTTTGAAGCCAGCTCTGACACAGTGCACACAGGCTCGCTTGAACAGGTAACGGCTTGACTGAAATGAGAGGAGTGCCCTGGGTTAGCTCAGCAGGGAAGCAGCCTCTTTCCCCAGATTTTTTCAAGCACACTTTCACAGGTTTACACTTCCACCCACAAGTCATGTCTTAAAGGAAAATGTTTCTTCAGTGGCTTCATCCCTGATGTGCTTCTCCTTGGTTTCTTCCCAGGTCTCTCACTGGTGGTGGGGCTGGTCCTCTACATATCCAGCATTAATGACGAGATGCTGAACAGGACCAAGGACTCAGAAACATTCTTCAATTACAAATATGGATGGTCGTTTGCCTTCTCTGCCATCTCATTCCTTCTCACAGAGGTACCCAGTGGCTCTCACACCCCTATAACGAGCGTATCCCGTTCTTGGGCAGGCAGCATTGAGGCTGTGAGCAAAAAGAGGACTCAGACAGGGTTTAAGAGTAGGCTATGAGGGCAGATTGGTAGTATTTAGTATGGTGGGAGACATAGGACGAGAGGCAATGGGAGTAAGTTGGAGCACAAGAGGTTTAGGGTAAACACAAGAAAAACCTTTTTTTCACAGTGAGGATGACAGAACCTGGAACAGGCTGCCCAGGGAGGTTGTGGAGTCTCCTTCTCTGGAGACATTCAAAACCCACCTGGATCTATTTCTGGGTGACCTAGTCTAGGTGAACCTGCTCTGGCAGGGGGGTTGGACTAGGTGATCTTTCTAGGTCCCTTCCAACCCCTAACATTCTATGATTCTATGATACACAGTGGGGACAGTCCCCAAGCCTGGAGCACCACTGGGTCCTTTGATCACGATTCCATGCCAAGCACGGATGCAGGGGAGGAGAAGACACGGTGATGCCACATTATTTCCCACACAAACCCAAGGCACAGGGCAGGGAAGTGACTGTCCTCGGCAGCCCTTGGGCATCAGCAGCAGAGCAAACCCAGCGATGTATATTCTGGTCGTGTTTCGTGGGCGGGGGGTGGGTGGAGAAGGCAGCCGGC
>JANHGL010016726.1:19926-49873 GCA_024611195.1 Ceyx melanurus
TAAAACTATGTATAGGTGTAGCTGAAAAGCTCTCCCTGATGTTGCTAGTGGACACAAGGAGCCACTGGGAAGGCCAAGGTAAGATAAGACTCCTCTTCAGGCAGTACCCTTCTCCTAGCAGGGCTGCAAACCAAAAGCCCTGTTGTATTGTTTTGGCTGCTGGTGAAGCTGCTGCTTTGGTGAGGTGAGGTCTGGGCAGGTGTTTCTGGGCAACCTGAGGAGGACTTGTAGCTGTTGCTCAGGTGCAGGGAGGAGGGAAACAAATCCTTACAAGTGGGGAAGCCCCAGATGAAATTTGCTGTTGTCTCCTCTGGATACAGATCAGAAGACCTGTGTTCTTCCATCAGCTTTGAGCAGAAAAGACCCAAAGGTGTTTTATTAGGGTGGGTTTCAGCCACATATCACTGTGGTGGGGTAAAGAGCTGATTGGGGCACGGTGTATGCAGTTTGAGGGGTTCCAGTACACCCTGCTCTGCTCACAGGTCCTTGTGCTGCATTATTAATGCTCCTTGTCAGGGCTGTGTATTCATTTCCCAAATGCCAGTTAGCCCCATGGGCTCTTCAAGGTATGCTAAGAAATTAAATAGTCCTGGTCCTCCCTGCTGATAGCTTGTTAGTTGTGCAGAACCAGCATGTTTGTGGTGGGGATGCTGTATGAACAGGGAAAATATTCTACTCAAGTAAATACTCTGCAGTAATGAGAAGTAGCTGAGAGATATTTATTTTCTTTTTCCTTCCTTATGAGATTTGGGTTTTCCTCCCCATTTTTTCTCCACCATAAAAACCTAACTAGATAAACCAGTATTTTTCCTCCTCACTTTTCTCACTCAGTTTTAGGGCCTGCTAGTGGGGTGTCCTTCACCCTGCTGCAGCATCCCTTGCTGCATAGGCTGGGTTGCTCCACTAGCTCACCCACCCTCGAGATCCACATCAGCTCTTTAATTTTCCTTTCTGCAAATTGGCTGTGCCACAGCTGTCCTGTGTCTGAGAAAGCTGTGACTCCTGGGGCAGGGAGCAGGGTGTCCCCAGCACCCAGGCTGCCCAGCAGGTGCCACCCCATGTGCCCTGCCATGACCAGGGTGCTCATCTGACCTTTTCTCCATGCACCACAGGGCTTCTGTCTATTGCTGTTGTGTAGATACCCAATTGCAGCTTGTTCCCATGGATACAGTAGATTATAGAAAGGGAAGAGCTGCCTCTTTGCTTTATCTTCATGTAAGGTTCTATAAACTTTAGGCTTTGGATTAAGGTGACCTCAGCAGGCAGTGATTATAATGGGTAGGTGATGGCTGCAGCAGTTACCTCACCTGTCTTGAATTGCAAACCAGTCTCCAGATGCAACCCTTGTAAGCAAATGTCTCTGGATCATGTAGGACTGCCCATCACCTGGCCCTCCCTTAGGCTGAAAAATGGGTGGTTAGCAAAGTATGTGCCCAGGTCACATTGATTTCAGTGACAGGCTCTGCTGGGCTGAGTATTGTGCCTCATGTCCCTACAGGAGATGCATGGAAGGGGCTTTATCTACCTGGTCACACTGGCTTGTGCCACAAATACTTCCACTGAAAAAAAAGAGATGATGTTGTCAGTTTTCTGTCCTTCAGCCTGGTGCCCCTCATCACAGTAGCTGTGGTCCATGTGTAGCATCATAGTGCCAACATCCTTGTCTTCATGCACTCATCTTTAAATCTATGGCCAATTCAGTCTTCTAGTAAACTTTGTAGGGGAAGGATTTTTTATTTTTTTTTTAGTATAATTTGCAACCCAGGAAAGTAATATTCAACCAAAAGGTCAGCCCAGCTCTGCTGTGTTGCCAGGCTCCTATTCCAAGGGCTGAATTTGAGGAATACATTGCACCATGGTGTTCTGTAGACTCTGCCCAGCATTTTTAATCAAACCTTCTCAGAAATATCCAGACCTCACCCCTCTCTCCATTTCCAGTGCAAGGAGAAGTCTTCACACACAAATTGTGATTAATAGGCCTTGAAAATGTGCAGCAGCAGTGTTCCAGGTTATTCCCCAGGAAGCCATCATTTTTGTCACTAGCTCCAGATAAATCTTCTGGCTCTGATGAGGTACAGCTGCTTTTAATCTTTAATGTCAGGGCAGTGTGAATTCATTTTTTCTGAGAGGCAAACCATGTGAGATTGGGGTGCAGAGAAGGTGTTTGATGACTTGGGCTGTCTCAGGTTTGCAGCTGCTTCAGCTGAAGCTGGTGCAGCTCAGGCTGCTCAAAGGGCTGCATTAACCAGAGCACTGGGGCTCTGTTTAAACTGCTCATTTGGGAACAAAGTCCCTGTTACCCCAACTAGTCCTAACTGCCATCAAGCATCTGCAAATCTACCTGGAGACAAATCTCCAGACCTGAGACTCAGTCCTCTGTTGCTAATCAACAAAATGCAGGCACAGGTTGAAATCCCTTGGATCCCAGCAGGGCTCATATTGAAGACAAAATGCAGCCCAAGTGAATCTCTGCTGAGCAGATGCTGGTTCTGTGGGCGTGTTTAAAAGCACCTGGTACTGGTTTTCTGTGGCAGAGGAGCTGGAAGGCTTAAAAGAGCAGATAGTAGAGATGTGACTGTAAATTTCTTGCTTCCCTATAGTGATAACATCTATAATGAGGTGTGTGGTCATGAAAATGTCACCGTGAGGTGCTCGCATCTGCCTGGCATCTTGACACACGCCAGCTTCCCGCTGCCACTTCAGCAGGAAAATCTGCAGAGAGAGCTGAAAGGTGTTATTTAATTAATAACAGCTAATTTGAATAAGTACCCAAATGTCACTCAGCTTGCTCTGGAGGTGAACTCAGTGATTTCACCTCCACGGGGAAATGGGAGGTTTCAAAAGCCAGGGGATGCTCTCAGTGTCACGCACAGGAGCAGGGAGCAGCAGTGTCTTCAGTCTGGTGTGTCAGTGCAGGTTGGATCCTGCTCACTTCTTCATATTTAATGAGTAAATCTATGGTGTTTAGATTTAGTGTTACTGAGTGTTGCGTGGGCCCTGCTGCTGGTTTAATTCGTCTCCAGCTGGGCTCGGCAGAGGCTGCTGAAGTGAGTGGATAAGCAAAGCATCCCCTGGCACCTGCTGAGGCTGCCTAGTGCCCACCCAACATCTTGCACTGAAAGAATATGGCTTTTAAAGCTGCCTTGCTTGAGTGCTAGATGAGTTCAAACACCTGAGTGAAAGCTCTTATTTACCCTTGAAAAAGAAAATTGTGGTTTCTTTTAGCAGAGATGACAAGGTCTGTTTCTTGAGAGAGCATCCCCTGTTCCTGCTGGGCTTAAACTTCAGAATGACCCATGTTTGTCCAGGACAGTAAGATTATATATTATTTAGCATTATTATTCATAATTTAGATAAACAGAGCAGGTCTCTCTAGCAATGCAGAACAAGTACATATAAAATCCCCATCAAATTATTTATTTCCATTTAAATTATGTACTGTCAAAACTGCTCTACTGATCTGAAGGTTAAAGGCTTCATCATGGAAATGTAGCAACTCCCTGTCATTTCAATCAGAATGTAATTATTTACAGAAAAAAAGCAACATTCTGGCAGTTGTGGATTTTCTATTGATCTGCTTCAGCAGCTCTGACTTAGAACAGCTGAAATAAATGAAATAAAAATGTAAACGCATGCTTGTTTCATCTTCCCATAAAAAGTAGGACATAGCCCCAACTGAGCTGTATTTTATTCATGTAAATACATTTTTACAATTAAAAATGCAGTAAAAACTAAATGTCAACAGAGCTGAGCCTGGTGAAACTGGGTTAGGGCCGATGCTCAGTCCTCCTCGGGGCACAGCCATGCTGCTGGACAGGCAGGTCCCTCATCCTCTGTCATGGAGCCAGGGCCTAAGCCACTGGTTTGGGAGCAGGAAAGCTGAGCAAAGCAGGAGAGGAAGGAAAATGCTTAAAGCTCTCCAGATTGAGCTCCATATAGGAATAATTATGGCTGCTATTTTAAGGAGTTGTTTAATGATGTTAAACCGATGACAGCCTGAGATTATAACACTGCCACCTCCACACTCCTGGGGGCTTTTTCTTTTCTCCACACACACCCCCCCCACACCCCCATCAGCTCTGGTATATTTGCATTTTCCTAAGCCTATGTTACTGATCATTGTTCTCCAAAAGCTCTCGAGCAAGCTGGGAATCGTTTTTGCACGAGGGGAGAATATGAGGCATGGAAGTACAACTGCTCCTCTCACTGTGTGCACCTCGAGGGGGTGGGAATGTGTTCAGAAGCAACTGCCTCATTTTCATTTGGTCCAGTAAAACATTTTTAGGTGACTAAGAAGCTGCTTCTGATGGGGCTGCCCTACAAGTACCACCCCGTGCAGTATGAGTGGAGCTGCAGCCTGTGGGAAAACACACCTCTGCAGTAAACTGGGGGTTGGCTGGCTCCATTTCCCTAGTTATAAAACAACCTGTGTTATTGATTGGCATGTTGGCACTTTGGGAAGTTTGGGTGAAACGTGTTGCCTTCGGTATGCATACAGATAATATGCTGGTTGGGTTTTTTTTCTGGAGGTTTAATGTTTAGTTTGCACTGCATGGTAATTAGCACCGAGCTCCTCTTGGCAGGATGCTCCATCCCCAGTGTGGGGCTGTGTCTTACCTCTGCAACAGAAATCAGAGCTGCTTTTAGAAACTGCTGTGAGGGGGATGTCAGGGGGGTCCTGGGGACCTGCACCACCAGAAAAAAAAGATAAGCTGGAAACAGCTAAAAAGAAAAAATGAGCTAGAAGGTAGTGAGCTTTCTACCATATTTTCCCGTTTGTCTGGTGCTTTATTTGTAATAAGAGGAAAAAAAAAAGAAAGAAAAAATATTAGGTTCAGTGGGCTTTTGTTTGAGAAGGAAGGTGGGAAAGTGATGCTCTGAAGCTCCCTAATTGGGGTGTTCAAGGAGGGACTCTCAGTGCCAAACCCAGCCTGAGCTTCACCAAGGGTGAGTTCTGGCCAGCACCTCCTCTGCAAACATCTGTGGGTCATGAATTGGGGGTGAGAAAACCCTATTTCCTCTCTTTGACCATGTCTGTCCTTGTTCTGGGGGGTGACATTCAGCTTTTTAATTTTTGTACTGGGGTTTGGTTGGTTATTTCTCTTTATTTTTGTTCGGATATGATTTTCTTTCCCATGCACAGCACCCTTCTCCAGCTGGCAAGGGATGGCTGTCTTTCCTGCTCCATGCTGGAGCTGCACAGGAAGCAAGAGGTTGGGAAGATTAAAATAGAAAATAGATCTGTCAACCTGTCCCATTTGCTTAAGGGTCTTTGGGTTTTGTTTGGTTGGATTTTTTAAGATGTCAGGAAAGATGCTTGACAATAAATTAGGTTTCATTTAGCTCAGAGTAGCAATTAAAACTTGGAATGGTAAGGGATTTTTTTAGGCAAATCAATTAAAAGATTGGCACATAAGTGATGTGTCCCTTTGTCCTTCCCTGTCCTAGTCAGGCTGGGAGACCTTCAGACTGGGAGGTTCAAAGGTGAGGCCATTAATCCAACCTGTGGTCTCACTGGCCAGCCCTATAACTGTCCTTTCTGACCTTCTGGCTGCTCTCTAACCTGTGATATTGTGGGCTTTTCTCTGAGGAGGTTTTCTCCATCACCAGCTCTTCAGCTCTATTTCATTTAAAGCTATTTCGTTCTGCATCTCCAAATCCATCCCCAAGAGTTTGAAGGAGCAGGAGCATCTCTCCATCTGCTGCTAGCACTTGTACATGTTGAAGGCATCCAACCCCAGGAGCAATGCCTTGCTGTCAGTGAGGTAACCCATGGGAAGGGTGGAAGGGTAAGAGACCCTTAGGAAGTACAGTCCCTATTTCATACTTCCCCAGCAATTGATTTAACAGTTATTTTCACAATTTACAGTGAAATTGAGACAAAGCACCAGCTCTTTAAAGCATCAGAGAGAAGCTGGGGAGACTGTGAGTCAGAGCAAAGACATTGGACATCAGAGAACCCTTCAGTCCAGTGGACAAAGACAGGCCAGAGGAGGCTGGAATGGGACAAACTCCAACCAAAAGTTACAACTGGTAAAGAAAAACACTGTGTCTTGTCTTCAGCCCTGCTTTGGTGACATCAAATATTCATGATCCAAAGGGATGCAGAGAGCTCTGCAGCCTGCCTCCTACCAGGTCACACTCCTGACAGCCAACAGCAGATCTCTCCTCGTCGGGAGGAACTTGAGTGAACTTCACTAACAAGGCTGAGGGAAGCTCCATGGATTGAAATATTTAAGAGTAGTCAAGACAGTAACTACCCCAGGGAGACCAGTCCTGCACTGGTGGCTCTGCATGTGCTCGCATCCACAGCTGCAGGAGAACAGCCTCCTAAAAGGGGCTCAGCAGCTCCAAACAATGATGGGCCACACTCACTGAAGTGTTTGCATCGTGGGTGTCAAACAGGGCTGTGTAACAGCACCTGTCACCACTCAGCTACTTCTGGGGCCCCCTCCCCTATCACCCCAAAGGATTTCTTGCTCCAGACAGGTTCTGTGCAAAGAGCTACAGGGAAAGCTGGAATGAAACCTGCTTCTCCTGGTTTCCCACCTGCTCCTGCCCAGTGCATCTCTCAGCCCATGGGCTCACCAGCACCTGGGCTCCATGGATAAAACACAGTCTTAGGGTGATCCCTGCCTGGGTTATGCTGCTTTTCAGTGCTGAAAATTCATGACGTTTGGTTTTTCCTTGCAAACTGCACCGGGGTACCTGGATGCCAAGTGCCCAGCTGAGAAGTGCTGTCACTGCTGGGAGAAGAAGGGGCAAACACATCACCAAGCAGGCAGGGCCCCTTCTGCCTGGTACAGCTGAGAATAGTACTTGGCCCAGGAAAGGATTGATAATTAAGTAAGAACCACAAGACAATCCCTACCTTTTCCTCCTTCATGAAAGATACAACAGGTTGTGAAGCTCATCATTCATTCCAGAGACAGAAAAGATTAATTTATTTATTTATTTATTTTTTTTAATTACAAGTATTGCAGAATGAGCAGGTGGAGCAGATTCCACCCTGAACTGCACGGCACTGGGATGCTGAAACGCTGCGTGACAGAGAGACTTTTTAATCTTCCTCACCCCCTCCCTTAGGAGAAACCGTCTCTTTAGGGGGCTGGGCTGGGGGGGCCTCTGCTCCCTGCAGCACCCGCAGCCCCCGCCGCTGGTTTCGCAGCACCCTCTCCTGCTCCTACGGCGAAACAGCAGCCAGGAAGGCAGGGAGCATATCCCAGAAATGGCTTTTTTCATCTCCACTGATCCTGTAAATGCTCCTCAGCGACTCTGAGCCCCAAGTGTAATCTCTGGGAACACAGGCTATTGAAAAAAAGCAGCTGAAACTCCTTCTGGAGAGGCAGTGGAGGTGAAGACCTCGAAATATTTTGCTTCTCCTGCAGAAAATACCATTTTATTTTTTTTTCCAAATAGTAAAAGCAGAGCTCAGAGTCCTCACTCAAGTGTTAACTCCCAGAGACTATGGGGCAGGCTTAGCTAACAAAAGCATTGCTCTGTGACCAAGCAGTGACCAAAGAGGAGGTGGCACCATCACCATCCTGTGGCAGTCACAATGCAATCTGTCACAGGGATGCTCTTGCTCTGACCAAAACCAGCCACACTGCTGAACCAGCAGAAAAGTTGGGGCTGCTGGGGGGGATGTGAAAAATTTTGTTAGGGAAACTTTCATTGGCAGTGAACCAACAACCTGAGCCTGGCTTCTAATGCAATTGTGGTGGATTCTCTGATATCTGGTCGAGATGTCTTCCTGCAGCAATCCTTCTCCCCAGGACTGACATTAGTATCCTCATCTTTCATCCAGCTATTTGCAGTGACATTGTAGCACTTTGGTGTTGTTCTAACTTATATCCTACCTCAAACTGAAACAGCTCAAAGTTCAAAAGGTGTAGAGAGAGAGCAGCAGGTCAATGACTGGTGGTGCAGTTTCTGGATGCACAAACAGGCATGGAGCCAGCATTGCATTGACCACACAAACCATGTTGTCTTAGGAAGGGTTTAAAAACAAACAAACAAACAAAAAAAAGAGCAAAGCTGGACGTTTTACAAATTCTTAGCAGAGAGGGAAAACGCTGTGAATGGGAATGCAGAATGAATGAAGGACCTCTAAAGTGCCACTTAAGTAGCACTGTGACAAGGGCAAGCAGCACAAATTCCAAGAGTGTCAGCTTGGAAAAAAAACCAGCAGAAAGCACAGAAGCAAAGGAGCCACTTAAACCAGCATGGAGCAGCAAAAGGCAATGAGGACAGCACCCAGTCCTGTGCTGCTGGTGGCAGAAAGAGAAGTCAGGAGCTTTCTGGAAAACAGCAGCAAGAACACAGCAGCAAACATCCAGAGAAAAGCTTTCCTGCAAGCCCAAGAACCCCCTGCGTGGGCGGCCTCACCAGTCCCATCACATCTTCCCACCCCTCCTACTCTGCACAACTTGGAAGGCATCTTGGAGCTGAATAATTGATTTTTTTCTGTCTTTTCCATTCAGCTGTGGCTCTGAGTATGGGGTCTGGCAGGAAACCCTGGGTGACACACTGACTGCAGGTGTTGGGCTCCAGTTGCCAGATGCTGTCACATGTGATTACTGAAGACTTCAGTGTACCCAGACTTTCTGCTCTGTAGAAATGATGCTTTTCTGACACTCAAGAAAAAGGTATCACACTCCTGCCTTTGCTTAGGCATTGAGGATACTCAGTGTTTACACTGTTGATGTGGGAAAGCAGAATGGGAGCAGATGCCAGAAAGGAGAGCCTGTCTGCCATGGGAAATATCCTTCCCTTCTCTGGGTCCATAGCTCCAGGACAGGAACTTCATAATAATGGAGCAGTTTTTACTCTGGCAAAAGAGATGTGTCAATAATCACCTCTTTGGTGTGATTTCTGGCAGCTGAGCTTTGATTTGCATGGCCTCTGCAACTACCTCGGGGATACAGCTACACATAACACATGGATTTTTGCTGATAAGAATTGAATGCCTCGGTGTGGACAGAATTGACCCCTTACTAAATACTGCCCTGATAGAAGCTGCTGTGCATCAACCAGGCTGCACCACTGGGCAGCTGAAGGTGGGTTGCTCCCGTTTAAATGTGAATATCCTGGGACAAGGTGAAAGGAGTCAACCTGACCATTTTACCTGACAAAGTCTAGAGGAGGAGAAATGTGAGAGAAAATATCTGTCATGTACAAAGGCAGATGAGTGCATCCTCCTGCATCCCACAGCAGCTCGCTGATGACCACAGCATGGCAAGAGGACAGAGCTCAAAAAAATTCTGTATAAACTGAGAATGTGCCAAGACCAAAAACCCCGCTGAGTTTTCCTGTTACTATTTTGAAAACAAATGAAAATGTTTTTTATTATTAAAAGAGCCTGTCTCAGGAAGCTGAAGACCTCCTCGATGTCTGCTTGCATTATTAAAAGGAATGAACCATTAAATGCACCTTGTCAGCCAGAGGTATCAGGATAAATCAATCCCCAGGAAGGAGAAGCACCAGCTGAGCATCTTATTTGCAACTCCTCTTCAGAGAATTTTCAAGGTGTGCAGGCCCCAGCTGCAGGAGGGCACCTTGGTACCCTTAATATTAATAACCCCCAGGCAGCGTTTAGCAGCACAGGGACCTCAGGCTATGGGGAAATCTCCTGCTTTCTGTTCAGAAACCAGTCCATGGAGGAGCACAAGGCTGGCACTGGGAGAAATGTATCATTCTCTCTTTGTCACGGCGCTAAAGGAAAAAAACAAGCATCAACTCTCAGCAATAAGACACATTAGCATGACAGATGGCTTGCAGAAAAAGAAAAACTATCTCGGGTTTTGAGATTTGTGCTGACTGAGCCACAGAAAGGAACTATTCCAATTAGCATTTGTGCAGAGTAATTGAGGAGCTTTGAGAGCATCAACCCAATTTGCCGCCATTGTCGAGCAGTCATTGTTCTTGATTATTTTTCTCAATTATCCCTTCAGTCACAAGTTTGGGGACAGAGAAGATGCCACTTTGGGTTTTGCCTTCCTGTGCCTGTATCCGCTCTCCCCGTTTCCTTCCCGGGAGGGCACACGAAGCCACATCGAGCAGCTCACATCCCATCAGCAGAGGTAACGCAGCTCTCCTGGGTAACCGAGGTTGCTCCTGCCTGGTTAAACAAGTCCAGCACGAAGCAAACGTTGTGATTCATCAATATGGCTAAAGGCAACCGAGTTTTTAGCCACACAGCCATGTGCAGCTGTCATTTTGCATCGCTGTAATGCACAACCAGCCCAGGCTTTCTCTGGAAGGAAATTCCTGTCACCATGAAATGTACCTGGGGGAAATGCCCCACAGCACAGTGTGCTGGAATTCGTGGCCCTGGCACCCATCGTTTATCTGTCTCCTTCTGTTTGCAAATTAGCCCTGAAATGCAAGTGCTTTTTCTGCTTACCGTGTTTAGACCAGGCTGGATGGGGTTTTGAGCAACCTGGGCTAGTGGGAGGTGTCACTGCCCATGGCAGAGTGGGTTGGAACTAGGTGATCTTTAAGGTCTTTTCCAACCCAAACCATTGCATGATTCTATGTTCACATGCTGAGGCTCCAGCACAGAGCATACAGGAGCCAGAAGCAAGCCTCTAACTGCAAAAAAACCCAACCTACCCCTACCACCCAGACCTGCCTGAACAAAACCAGGAATATTCTTCCCTGGCAGTTATATTCTTTCAGGAACAGAAGGTGGCAGACGAGTTTGCTTTGAGTGCTTGCAGAAGCAGCTGTGCTGTTACTCAAAAGTTTAAAAAGGCATTGAATTTCTCCACGGCAATGGTGCCCACGCCCCAAGCCTAGGGCAGCAGCCCTGCAGCGATTGATGAGCTCTCGGGTTTAAGGGTGCTCAGCACACGGTCTGTATGGCAATGCTGGCAAGACACCTGTCCCAGTGATGTGTTAACCTTGGAAACAGACCTGTGTCTGTTAAAGTTTGTGAATTTCTATTGTTTGTGTATATATATATATATATTTGATATTTGTTAGCTTTTATTATTCAAGCCACAGGCATAGCCAAGAAGTGGGCAAATCAGGACATAAGAAACCTTTCAATTTAGTACATTTTTCTCAGTGACTGCTTTTTTTTTTTTTTTCCATAAGGTGCACACAGCACCTAATGCACATCTGAGAAGAGAGTGATGGAACTAATCCTGACACACTCCATACAAGAGGCAGCATCCCAGTGCAGGCAGAAGGAAACTGTTACTTTGGGTTTGTTTTTTATTTTCCCTCTGCAGTGTATCTGTACATCTGCATTTCCCAGTGCAAAGAGCAGACACCATTGCCCTCTGGATGGCTTTGCCCCACGGGCTGCCGCAGGCTCTGCTCAGGGCTGGAGCTGCAGTGCCCACAGCAGTGGTCTTGTTAGCAGGAGAGGGCAAAGCAGAGGCAGCACACTCAGCTCAGCCTTGTTCTGAGCCCTGGGCTGCTGCACACTTGGAGCTGGTAGCCTCACCTCGCATTGGTTCCTGTCTACTATGGGCAGCTGGGTTAGCTTTCAGGCTCTGGGGGGGGTCGGCCCCTTTAATTTGTGCTGAAGAGGTGGGGAGGAGTGAGACTATAAAAGGTCTGCACCTGGGAAGGGCTCCTACTCAGTCTTGGCTTGCTGGGTGGAGGAGGAGGAAGGTGATAGCTCAGGTAAGAGTCCTCCTCTCTGCTCTAATATTGCTGCTTTTCAAGTGAAATTCATTTCAGCTTATTCTGAAACCTGATTTTTCTCAGGCTACTCTGCAGGTATCAGCAGAGGTCTCTTGCTCTGCCCAGTGGGGCTGGAGAACCTTCTGGAGTTGCAGTTTGAGTCTCCACAGGAGGGTTTCTTTCTTAAAATAAAAAAGGTTTAGCAGGTTTGTGAACCCCATGTCCTGTGGCCTGGGCTGCCGTGAGGTCCCTGCTTGTCTGGGCAGCTGGGTGCCCCTCTGTGCTGGATTGTGTCATGAACCTAATGGGAGAGAAGAGAGTTTGTTGATGTGAAGGGGTTTATGTGAAATGAAAGCTGCAATTTGTTAGCTTTAAAAGCCATATTTTTATGTTTCTGTCTTCAGACCCTCTCTTTATATGTATATAGAGACCAGGTGTGGATAAAAATGAGAGATGTTGCCACTTAAGCAAGAGCAGTGTGGGGGAGATAGGCCAGAGAAAACAAATATTGGTCCTGGGGAGAAATACTTTGATTAAAAATATTAATGAGCTATTCCAACTCTCAACCAGAGAATACTGTAATCACGTGGTAAATACTAAGGGCACAAACCTTGCTGCTAATCCCTCTCTCCATCTTCTACTGCAGCAAAACTCAAGTTACAGTTGGGATTTTCAGTTTTCCCCAGTTGTCAGGCTGCAGCTTGATGTTGCTCATCACCCACTAACAGCAGTTCAACAAGAAATGATGGTAAAAAAAATTATGTCCCAAGAAATTAACTCCCTAGTTTCAGAGAGTCTCTTCAGACTTTATATGTGGAGGGAGAACCTCTGCTCTGTGATAGGCTTAAACTGTTCCATTATTCACTGAAAAATCATAGGGGGGGGCCAATCCAGTTCCCAGAACAGAGGATTTCACACTTCCAGGTGATGGTGCAAAGCTCTGGTGTTTTGTATTGTTGTTTGGGGTTTTTTTCTGTTGTTTATCTGTGGTTTAGTCCAAAATCAGATGAAAACTTTGTGCCTAGTGTAGAGCTGCATCCTTTGAGATCTCCAGTGGAGGTTTTTGACCAAAACCCTTATTTCTTTAATGTTTGACCTTAATACCACACATTGACTTTATAAACAAAGTAACAAGACTTCCCTACCCAAGTTAGACTAGATAGTGGTCATTCAGTACTCTAAAAAGATAATTTTCCTACCCCTGCAACTTTGGAAAGTTGGTAGGCCAGGCTCCACCTAGAGCCACACAGGGGTGTATTTTCTATCTAGGTCCCTGCTGATATCCCATTTGTAAGGAACACCTTTAGCTGGGAATTTTCAGCTGAGGTGTGTGGGTAGTGGCAAAAGGAGCTGTATTGCCTTAATGTTCTCTTAAAGATTCACAAATGTTATGCAACAACAAAAAAAAAAAGTGCTAATTCACATAACTTCTTTAATAGACTTTCTAAAGTCTACTTTATAAAAAAATAATAATTAAAAAGACTGGATTGTGGAGTTTTCTTCTCAGTCTGTCTAGGCTTGCTATCAGGAGCAGCTTCAAAGCCATTTTTCTTTTCATATACTTGTCTGGTGTGTCTAACTGAGCCTGATTACTTTTTCCTAAATGAATAGCTAATTTTTCCTTATAAATAAGTAGAACACAAGGATTTTTTGTCTTTGACACGATTGGTCTGAATCTCAGGATGACTTAAGTGTAGAGAGTGTTAGCTATTTAACGAAATTTGTTTTATGGAATTTTTTCTTTCTACCTGAATTTGTTTCCAAGCAATATATTTTTGTGATAGTACATTCAAACATGCTTGAAATATTAATGAGGTAACGGCCCATTTCAATTGAAGTTTGTCATAATATGCAAGTAATCCTTTACAGGTCTCTGCTTTAGTAGTGATGATGATAGAGATATCTCATTTTCTCCCCAGAGAAGTATTCTGATTGGCTTTTGAGGTGTGACAGTCATTAGCTACGCAGGGCCTGAACTCATTACAGCAGCTGCTGGGAAAAGGGCTCTTGCTGGTGCTCAGGTTCTTATCACAAAACTGATTTTTCAGGCCGTGCACTCACTTTTGGTCCAATTTCCATGGCCCTCGTTCAACAGGTTGGCTGCTGGAAAAGCCAGACTGACTCTTTAGATGGTGAAATGCTTTTGTGGCCATAGTGACTTCAGGTCTGAAGCCTGAAGTTTTGTCACCCCAACTTGGGCAGATCTCTGATCTGTTCCTGAGATGAGCAGGGTGCTGGGTGTTGGATGGGAGATGAGACTTTGGCTTGAGGTGCCGAATGGATGCTGGGGGAGATGTGCCAACCTCTCCACCTCGCTGTGCAGTGCCTAGTCCAGCTGCTGCCAGCTCCATGTTGTTAGTAGTAAGCCCCTGAGATGAAGTTGCTTTTGGAGGCTTGACAGAAGGGTCAAGATTGAAAAAGCAGAGAACAAAAGCTGCCTGTGGAGCTCAGCATCACCAATGGGAATGGTTCCTTTCTACAGTGGCCAGCTCAGAAAGGAGAGCAAGTGCCTGCAAGAAGTGTGACTGCACTACAGAGAGCTCAATCTCCTGGTTTTACAAGTGGTGGTGGCAGGACCTTTGCTAATGTCATGGCTTTCCCAGCCATCTCTCAAAGCTGCCTTCCGGGAAACACAGCCTTCTTTGTGACCCCAGAGGAGAAAATAGGTTTGGAAGATGTTAAGAGGCTCAGCAGCTTCAGAGTGAATCTGTGAGTGCTTTGCATCACCTACAAACCCATTTTCCTTAGATCGCTGACTTCTTTCAGGACTGTCAGGCTGCTTTGTGCTTAAGCTCTACTCACACCTGCAATGAGAGATCCCTCTGTCTGGGTGTGTTGCTGTGAACTGGGAACAAAAGCTGTTAGTCTCGGGCTGGCAATGCACACACAAACCCTTTTCTGCGGCCCAGCCCATGGGTTTGGTCTGGCAAGGGCTATGGTGAGGGGTGTCCTGGGACATCCATTGGCATAATTGTATGAGAAATAAATAAGATTGACTGTAGGCTGCTGATAAAGATGCCAACAGCCTGAGCTGCTTGGGCTGCTTGAATTGTATGTCAGGCCAGAGCCATTCTGTGTGTTGTGTGTGTTTTGTGAAAGCAGCAGCCCCTCTGGGATCGAGGCGTGTGGCTGGGGGAGCAATGCTCCTCTCTGCATAACACCCAGTCCCTTCCCCTGCTCTCTGTGCAGGGGTGGAAAGCACAAGTGAAGAAAAGCAAGATGTGGATATCCTTGCTCCATCAGGGAAATTGGCTCTGAAAGTAAACAGCTTCCCCAGGGAGACAGGAATACATCCAAATCCTGGAAACGTAAATCACTCTGCAGCAAGTGCTTATCTGTAAGCCCTGTTGGGGAGAGCCAGGCTTCTCTTCTAGCTCCCAGCTCTGCTGCTGATTTGCAATGAAAATGTGAGCCTCAAGAAGGTACCCAGAGAGGCTCATTTATGGGAGAAACCCCAGAGCTGAGAGGCCTGCAGGAGGACTTGGAAGCTGCACAGACTTCCAGCAGAGACTGGGAGTCGTCCTTTGTTCTTCCCAGAGTCGCCAGTTTCTAGGTGAAGTGAGCTGCCATTTTTCTTCTTTTTTTTTTTTTTCCCCCCCCTTATTTCCCATCCATCACTGTTGGCTGATGATTATGGAAATTATCATGGTCCTGTTAGTGCTGCAGATGCATGGTACATGCGTGGCTGGCTTTGCAGAATTACCACAGGGATGAGCAGGCGAGTCACTAATGTGCTTGAGCTGGTGTTTTCACTCCAAAATTGTCGTTATCTCTTAAGCTGCCATATAAGAGAGGGTCTGAATGTGCTCATGGCAGAGATGCAAATGCTCCACCTCCTTTCTCAGAATACCCTGTGCATGGAGCTGGCTGAGGGAGGTTTCTCTAGTTTTCTTCTACAAAACTAGCTTTGTCTCACTTTTGGTGGGCATGGGTCTTATCCTGGTCTTTGTTTATAACGCTTGCAACTGGAACTAACCCCTCTGAAGCCAGAATACAAAATGAAGCTCCTTGCCACGTTTACATATTTTACTCCTTACAGCATAATTTGTCCTAGTTTTTTAAGGGCCAAATGCCTTCCTAGGAATTTCATTATATAGCATAAGTTTCATCAAGTGTGTTCTGCTAGTTTTGCTGGAGGTTGCTAAGCATAGTCTTTTTTTTTTTTTAATTTTTTTTTCTGTACTGATAAGTGTATTTGCCCCTTCCACAAAAAGAAAAATTGAAATACTGCATATGAGCAACATTCCTGGAGAAAGAGACAGGTGGTTCTCTTGTCAGGTAAGGGTTTTCTGTACCAGAAAATCTCCAGTGGCTCTTTGGGATACAAATATGGACAATCTGAGGATAATTTGGAGGATCTCAGACTTCTTGCCCAATGGCGCAGCAGTCAGTGCTGATAACTGATTTCAACCCATCTGCAAGATGAACACCTGCTGTGCAATATGGCTCTGCCAGGATTATTTCTCCCTGCATAGCTGGAGTAAAATCTCCATCGTTGACTGCAAGATTGGGGGCACATTTGCTATAATGTGAACCACATCCTAGTGCAACACTAGCAGTTCTTTTGCAATATGTTTTAAATACATTACCTTGACACCCTAGGCATTTTTTTTGTGGATTTTAATGGGCTTCTTTCTTTCTAAGCAAATTTAATTCCTTTACTAAATAATGCATTTGGCCTCCAACCTGACTTGTGCTAATTACTCACAAGCTGAATGGGTTTAAAATCTTATTTGGAAACGCTATAGAGTTTATTGTCTTATTAAAAGCACCTAATGTGAATTTTTTGGGGTGGTTTTGTTTTAAGACTGCAATTGGTCTCTAGTGAAATGAAACAGATAAGGCAATAATTTTTCACTAAACTAATTATCAGAGCAGAAGATGCTAATGTGTTTTGCCAACTGTGTCTAGTGTCTCCTCGGTTAACATGCAGCATGGTCACGGCTGTTCAGCAAGACTTCACATCACTGGAAGCAGAAAACAGAGGCTGAATTAAGCTCACCCCTTGCTCACTCTCTTTTGCAGCCACGTTGACATGTTCAAGCTGTACCACCTCTGCCTGCTCTTACAGACTTGTTAATCAAATGTGGGTTGGTTTGGTTGGGTTTTTTTTTCACTGAGACAGGGACTTAATTTACCCAGATTCCCAAGGTTATTGGATTTCTGGGTTTCCTGCTTGCAAAGGTCTCAAGCACCCAACTTCAATGGTTCCACTTGCTCAGCTGTGTTGGAAATTGAGGTACCCAAAGTCAATGACTGCTTTTGAAAACAGTCATGACATATTTCTTCAAACATTTAAATAGTTCTCCTTGCACAACTATGTGTGATCCTGACCACATGTGTGTGCTGAGCCTGACAAATTACTATGAATGGCTTATCCTTTTCAACTCACTGCAATAGGCAACAAGGGTGGGCTTTAAAAAGTGGCAGAACAAATTAAGAGCCCATAGAAATCCTGCCCTTAGGTGTATAAAGCCTGCAAAAAGCCCTGAGTGCCAAGAAAAAAAAAAATCTTTTCTTGGAAGAAGAAAAAAAAAATTAAGAGTGAAAGAAAAGTGAGGTTTCACCTCAAGCAATTGCAATGTAGCTTCTCTAGCTCTCCTCGGAGCAGGCTACATTTGAAAAGAGAATTGCAGCTTTGGTAAGAACTGGGATTTGCCTGTCTGATTGCTGTTACTCCCCAAAACAAATAAACAAAACACAATTATGTTTGAATGTTACCCAGGCTAATGTGTAGAACTGACACTGGGGAGTAAAGAGTAGAGGGTACCAGGCTAAAATCATTAATTGGTAATGGAGTTTGTATATTTGTCAACAAGCCACTCGGCTTGGAGAGCTGAACACAAAGAAAGCGAGCTGCAGAAAAACACATGCATAGCAAGCCTTGTCACTGATATTTATTTAACAGCCTGTCACAAACAGAAAATGTGGATCAAAGGTAGGAAAGGCAAGGAAGGAGCAGTTTCAGTCCAAGGCATCCGTTCTGCATTGCATCAGGGTTCACTTCTGGATCAGGGTTATGTTCTGCCACATCGTGTTACATCAAGCGAGTTGTGAAATGATGGAGCCTAATGCAGGCTGAGTGTTGGGAATGGGAAGGAGAACAACAACCCGTTGTTTTCCTATTCATTACTCACCATGGGTTTTGGGGGTTATCCAGGAACAGAGATGCAGTTTTAAGTGAGGTGGGGTGTTAAGATCGCCAGACTGTGCTTGGTAAGAGAGCACAGCAAATTGCTTATGGGATTTGATGTTGCCCTGTCCTGCCTCGAGAACAAATCACACTGACAGGGGGGTTGAGTATTCTTTATTTATTGGAAAATCCTTTACAAAAGAACTCTTTCCTCTAAACTGAGGGTAGGGAGTAATTGTCGGCTCTACTGTCTACAATCTCTCGGATCATTTTCCTGGGCTGCACCCCCTTACCCAGCTACAGACATTGCTCCTGTCCCTTCAGTGTGAATGTGTGGGGTGGGGCTGGGGATGCTGCTGGAGAGATGCACATCTCCCATTTGGCCATCTGAGCAACAGCCCTCAGATGTGTTTTCTGCCAAGCAATTTGAACATGAAGCTTGACTGAGTAAGGAGAAGACATGGAAAAAGATGGTGGTGAGAACAACTGTGAGGGTGCAGAAAAAGGCCAATTACCAGTTGAAAAATAAGCATTGTTTAGCTATCAAAAAGCAAAGTGAACCTGAAAATCAACTCTCTTTCTGATGCAAAGACATGGAAATTGTAACTCAAGAGGGGAATTAAATTAAATTATTGGTGTTCCTTTCAAAGCTTTAAGGGCAAATGTTCTTCCTTCCTAGCCAACCCCAGTGCTAAGGCAACAAATGATCAGTTAGCAAAATTGTAGCAAATAATAAAAATGATTTTAAATATATTTTTTTTATACTCAAAAAATCTTTATCTACTGAATAGCTTCTGAGCACTGTTTCTTAAATCTAGTATATCTGCATCCCCTGAAGATGACTGTGCAGGTCTGTGTCTTGTAGCACTGAGCTGGCTTGGTGACTTTCCACTTGCCTTTGCAGTGCTGATGGAAGCACTGGCCACCCTAGCTGCTGGAGCTGTGGTTATTAATCACATCCTCCAGCTGCAGAACCTGCACCTCCTGGCCATGCTTATGTGCAGGAGACATCACCTTCAGGATTAATTGGTATTGACAAATCAGTGTAGCAACCACACACCCACTGGCACTAATCCCTGGGGATGTGCAGCCTCCCCATCCTTGGCCAACACCACCAGCCCTGGGGCAGGGTAATGCTGGGGGATGAGAGGCAGATAAGGATGGGCCTGTGCCAGCTCCTCTGTGGCTACCACTGCACAGTGGTGGCTGTGTGAGCTGCCTGGGTGTGCAGCAGTGAGGCAGTGGTTTATGTCTGAACCCTCTTTGCCCTCTGTCTAAGCTCTGAAGTCCAGCTGTTGTCTGACCAGAGCCAACATCCTGGGTTTCAAAAGTGTTCCTCATGTTTCCTTCATTAAACTGATGGCTTTGGAGAGGAGTTGCAGCACTAGTGTAATCCATGTGCTGACAGTGCCCTGGAGACTCAGGCTAAGGATAATCACATCCTTTTTATACTGCTAATAATTAACTATTAAAACAATTTACTAATGGATGTAGTGGCTTCTTTAAATGATGAATCGATATGATTTAGCACAGCTATGAAATATGGGCTTGATGCAAATATTAGAGTGTAAAGCCAGCCTGTGTTATAGCCTGTTGAGGTCAGAATCTATTAGCTGTAATTCCTCTTAGCCTAAATTCTCTTCATCTATGGAATAAGTTTTTCCTACAGAAATTATTCTAAAGCCTTCAAAACCAGAGCTGCCTGTGCTGTCATGTGGCAACGTATCCTCTCATTCACTAAGTCGAGGAGAGGGGTGTTTATGTAAACTCTAACCAGGCATATAGTAGTATTACCAAGCATAGTAAGTTTATCAAATATTTTAGTTAAAAATAGATTACCTCTGTGTGCATGAATAGTTGAAACTATATTTACTGGCATGAACTGAATGGTTCTAATCAGAGTAATGGCTGTTGAATGGGTGTAACATCTATTAATCGAATATGGCAACTAGCTTTACCTGACTCTTTATTTCAATAAGTTTCCAGTATTTACACAACATAACTGTCACAGAAAGTTTCATTAGATATCTGAGATCTCCCAGATCTTGTCAAACTAATTTCTGAACTCTAGACATTTCTGTGACAATACTGTCCTAATTCTTCTTGTAGCATTTTCTTAAGAAGACTTTAATAACTAACAGTCATGTCTGACAAAATAAAGATAAGCTGTTATTTCTCTCAAAGAGATGACAGTTCCATTTTTCAAAAGAGAAGGAATGGTTGCTCACCATTTTACTTCCTGTAGCAGCAAAATTTTCAGGCGTGGGACTGGCAAAACAAAGAGTTACTTGCTGTAGGTAAAAGGGTTTTTTCTTTGCATCTAACCATTGCGCTTGGATGGAAAGGTCAGGTGTGTCAGAGATGGTTAAGGCTTTGAAGAAGACAGATGTGTGTATGCAGAAAGAACATAAAGGGGATTGGAATAGCTTAAAGGAATAAGCAGAATTGGAAAGATCTGGGCTTTAAACTTCATTCTGCTATTGAAGTCATTGTTAGCACTCTCCCCCACTGAGGAAAAAATGTCTTGGAGGGGAAAAAAGGCAGGAAAAAAATGAAATATTAAATATATTTTTCTGGCTATCTCAACTGCTGGAATTACAATAGTGCAAATTACTCCAAGTAGAATGTACTTCACCTTTCATTCCAGCCCTAGGTTGGGATTGTGGGAAAAAGTGCTGGCTGTGCTACAAAAGTAGGGGGGGAAAAAAGGTACCCTGTGGACTACAAGCCCAGAGAAGGCAGGAATATGTGTGTGCAGCTGAGACCTGCCTGTTCTCTTATTCTCGGATTTCTATACAATAATTGAGCTGTTTTTTCTCAGGGGTTTAACAGCCAAAGCCTCCTGTCTTTAGCCTCCTTCCCATATGAGCAGGGGGGAGCCCCTGTGCTCCCCACGAGCTGCCCCCATACCGTGCAGTGGCTGCTGCCCTGCGCAGCACTGGGATGCTCTGGCAGGATGGCAGATGCCTGATGCCTGAGCATCCCCAGCTCTCTGTGTGTGTTTTCATCACAAATACCATTTGGGAGGGTGGTGTTGGACCCGTTTCCAAACCCCATGAGGTCTGTATGGTATTTGCTACACTCACAACCTTCTAACAAGGTGGGCATTGCCCAGGGCTCTCTGGTGTCTCATGGCACTGCAGTGTCTGGGAAACCCACACACCGTCTGCCACCTCCACGAGGCTGCAAACGTGCAAACAACTGTCAATAAACCACTATGGGCTGTCTAAACAACAAGAAAATCCCTGACATATAATGAGTTTCTTGGAAATTGAAATGGCTTCTGGCACTTTCTTTCACAAGGCAGCAGTCCGGGGTGTCTGTGGGTGTCTCGCATCAGCCGATACTCATTAAATAATCCTTTCCACCCATGCTGCCCCATTTGGTTTGTCTGCCTTGGTGATGTTCCATGAGGGACTGATTTTGGAGATTGAAAAGCTTCTGCATCTTCTCATTACCCCTGCAATGTACCTTCTGAGAGGGGATTTGAATTTCTGGTCCCTCGCATGTAATCTTTGCCGTGCCATATTTGCCACTTCTATTTATTTTTTTTCCATTTTAACGCTTGTAGGACTGGAATGTTCCTTTTTATAGAGGCATTACAGTTATAGGTAAGAAGTCAACATCTGCCAGCTTTTTCAGTAGAGATGCTGTGGGGGTTTTTTCTCCTTGCTACCTAGAAACCGTTGTATTAATAGAGATCTTATTGGCATGTTTTCCTGGGAAAAATGTAAAACTCCACTAAAAAGGAGAAAACTTTTTTTTTCCTAGAGTTGTTCACCTATATAATAATAATTAAAAAAAAAAAAAAAAGATAAAAAAGGTGGTGGTGTGGGATCTGATGGGAGGAAGAGTGGATAAGGATCACAATTTCATATTTTGGATTTCCAAGTTCCATGTGAGAGATGCACAGGTTTCAAGAAAAGCAGACAAAAAGAAAAATGAAAAAAAAAATCTTGGTTGAAAGTGTGGCTTTCTCTGGGGGAAAAAAAATCATTCCACTGGACTGTTTTAATGAGCCTAATCATGAAGTTTGACAGTAGATGTTGACCCTGTAATGGGTCTTTATATTGTGAAGAAAGAGGTTATTTGCAATGAGAATAGCTGTTATTTGTCATTCTACTAAGTAAATTGTAGTAGAATTACTTGCATGATACCATTGTTGTGTGAAGCTCAGTGGAAAACGAATTCCTTGAAGTTTTTTGAAACCTCATCCTCAGTGTTCACCAGTTTTCTTATAGATAGATTAAAAAAAAAGATCTGCACCAACATACATGTGATGAGCCTAAAGCAGTATCTAGAGATTTATCTATTGAATTTCCCAGGCACATATTTACTAGATACATCACAAAATAGCACATTACTTACTTGATAATTGAATAATTATTCAATTGAGTCTCTTATGAAAGGAATTTTTTTTTTCTCCATTAGAAAAGCTAAAAGCACATTGAAAACCTGTAGGTGTGTTCCAGCCCTTCTTTGTGTAGATCACTCAGAGAATAGTGTCTTTTTAATAGCAGTGGCAGTAACCATCTAATAACCTGAATTAGGAAGGCTCTAGCAATTGGCAAGCATTCTCTTTTTCTCCATGTTAAATATTTTGTCAAGGCTTTTCACAACTCTGGCTGCTACAATTTCTCATCTTCCTCCAAAAGCTGTTTTCCTTTTGAGCCAATGAGAATTACACCTCCCTGGGCAGAACCTCCTGTTTCCCCAAATGCTCTTTGAGAGCAGCCTTCTGCCAGCATAGCACCCACCCAGTACCATGAGCTTTGGTGAACCCAGTCTGATGTTACCCTAGCACATACCAAAGCATGAGCTCAGGGACTGGAAGAATGTGCTTGTGCCTGGTCCACCCTGGGGATGGATCTCTGCTGCTCCTCAGATAACCTCTAGCTACTCTTCCACAAGTTGTCAGCTCCTGGGATAAGGGAAGCATTTGGTTGGACTCCTCCCAAGCCTCCCCCAGGGTGTGCACACCCCATCCACCATGGCAGGGTTGCTGGTGGCACTGGTGTTGCCATCTTGGCAAGAGGACCACTGAAGAATGGTGATAATAATCTGTAGCTATTACCAGCTAGAGGTGATGAGTGTAGAAACTTCAGCTTAAACCACACCAAGTTCCAGCAATTTTATCCATGGCACTAATAGGATGTAAAGCGTTACCTGGTCCTACCAGCTTTTCCTCCAGAGTTCTGTGTTGTATAGGGGTCACCACTGGGTTTCTTTGGAAAAAGAAGGGAGGAGAGGAAACCCTTGGGACCTTACACTGATTAAAGATACTATCTTTGTCCTGAGGAGTTGATGGTTCAGCCGTGGAGCGGGTGTTTGCTGAATAATTAAGCGTGCTGTGACCTGGCCTTGAGCAGGCAGGCAGAGTGTGAGGTGTGAAGAGAGATACAAATCAATAAGTACACTACTTACCATTTACTCAGCCCAAACAAAATACTTCATCGGGACATCAGTCTAGCTTTAAAAAATCATAGCACAAATTACAGTCTCCCTTCAAGGTGTGTGGCAAGGTTTGATGGCATTCTGCTGGCCATATTTACAGCTCATTTAAGACACTATGTCAAGGCAGTTTGGTTTTATTGCTGCAAGTTTTTCTTCCTCTCCTCACTGCTGCTTTCACACAATAGTCGGTGGAAAGGGGTATCTGCCACTCCATGAATAGTTGCTAAATGAGGAAGAGGTGAGAGGTCTTTTCTTGCAGCATTTTTTCCTGCCTCTATCAGCTTGAGAATTGGGAGTGGTTTAAAGTTCTGCTCCTTTTCTTGATGCAACTCCCCCTGGAGCTCCCCTGTTTCCCACCTATTATCTCCCCTTGCTTTCTGGTCCTCCATCCAAAATGCTACTTGCCTTGAATGTGGAGAAGAGCAATGAAATGAAAAATCCTTGACAGATAGAGGCTGAAAGTCTCTCGATTTAGGTAATCTCAGTCCAGTGGAGTTAGTAATCTCATAGTAAAACTTTGATTGTCTTGTTCAATATCTGTCTTCCAAGCCTGAGGTTATGGAAAAACACATCTTCAAACCCATAAGTGCTACAAACATTTGATCAAGAGCGTGGTTTTGCTAATGTGCTCAGCACCAGTCTGCAGTTCCAGCTATTGCAGAGAGCTGGTCTAAAAGGGTTTCCTGCTCTCATGTGTAGAAAAAAAAGACCTGGAGCACAGGGAAGATGAAATAAACCTCATTGTTTTGGACGCTTGTTCTAACATTGACCTCTCAGAAGTAATGGCTAGCTTTAATTTTACCTTTCAATTTCCTTTCTTAGCAGCCTGAGTGTTTATAAAACTTTTTCAGGGAGTTGCCAGGGTGTGCTCCCAAAAGACTATCTCTCGGGTGAATAATCGGCTGAAATTCTAATGAGAAAATCCTTTCACTGTGCAACAGCCTTCCTACTCCAATGCTGCATTATCAGCTCAAAATTATTCAGACAGATCTGAGGAATTTACTTTAGGCAGCTTAGGAGATAAATTCAGTGCAGCAAGTTATCTTGATTGATTTAAGTATTTAAGACTTATCCTAAAACCTGTTTCACTCAATCCGCCTCCTAACACGTTCCCATTGAAGCCCTTCTTTGCGGGTTAAAATGCAATTGGAGTGCAGCAAGCAATTTCCCGTTTGCTGGCCAGGGGTAATTCTCCTCCATCCTCTGGGTGTGAGGGTGATTCAGTGTTTCAGAGGCAATAACCTCCCCGACAGATTGCCTCATTTTATACTTCATGTGACTTCAGCGAGCTCCAGCACCTTCTGCATTTCTGAGAACCTTCGTTTGAAAGAGGAATTCTTATATTTATTTTTTTTTTCCTTTTCTGTCATTAAAGAGATTAATGCTGATTTGTTTGTGGAGTGATTAGGAATTGGTACTCAGGAGTTCTGGCAGCGATCAGCAGGATGTGCACACGTGGGCATGGAGGGAACCCTCAGAAGCACAATCCATCATGGTGACATCCGACTGCCTGTTTCATCTTTTAGTTTGTCTGAAGTTCACGTAGGGTTGTGTGGAGTAGCTGTGTGCGTGTTTGTATAGCATAAATAGCCTGTTGCTGTGCTGCTTACAGGTGCATAATTATTTCTTAGAACTGGTGGATAATTGGTAGAATGAGAAAGCCTCACAAACATTTCTTTTTTCCCCGCTCCCTCTCATTATTCCCAAGGGGAATTTGTATCTCCCTCTGGATGCTGCCCTGAGAATGAACGTAGCTTATTCCAGTTGTGCCTTGTCTGGATGACCCCTCAGTCAGCACATCTGTTTCTCCACGAGCTTTTTCATGGCACTTCTAGCAGGTCTCTTGTGCTAGAAACATCCCATGGTGTTTCATCAGGATGCTGCCTCTCTAAACCCTTTGAAACACAAAGCAAAATCATGGTTCTGGTTCTATTAACCCCTTGCTCTTTCTCCTGCTCCCTTTTTAACACTTTAAATTCATTAGTAACCCCCACTTAGAGTTCTAGTTCATACTCCAGATGATCTTCCACATGGCATTTACCATTGCAATGAATTTCCAAGCTCTTAGGACATGGACAAGAGGTAGGGCTTGAGAGATGAAATTACATGACAGGTAACGGGCCCAGTGAACTTTAGCTCTGTGAGATGTATGCAATATTAGTTCATTCTGTAGCTGAATGTGAGCTCTCTTGATATTTAATATCTTACCAGGAGGCATGAGTATTTGAAGGACAAGCATTCATAATTTGCTTTGACATTTGACACGATCAAGCAAGTAAAGGAATAATATTCTGTTTCTCCATTGTCAAAAAGATAATGACTTTCATAACTATTGGTATTATGGGAAAAATAGAGCCTAGGTAGTGTAAAATGTGTGAGAGCTGCTATATATTCTTCTATAAATTGTGTTTATCATGTTCTTTTGATGGCCCTATTCAAACACAGCATGCCTATCCTTTTTAATTTTCTGGTTTGCTGTGCAAGTCTCTAGAAAAAGATACTTTTTTTTTTAATGAAAAAATGTTTTCTTCAAATTATTTATAGAAAGAGCAGTGCTGTCATCGAGTCTGTCTCATCATATCATTCTTGGGTATCAATTTCGAGGCTCAGATGACAAACCATAGCATCTACTTTTCCAATAGCAGCATCTGGCTTCCTGGCAAACTCAAAATGCAGTTATCTGGAAAGCTTCTGAGTTGCTTCTGAGCACATTTTATTTATTAGAAAGCAGTTGTGTTGCTTTGCTTCCCATGACTAAGCCAAAGAATATTTAATATATTAAAAGGAATAATAGAATCGAGGCCAAGCTGTTGTCCCTCAAGTGGCAAGAGAATGCCAATATTTTTCTTTTAAGATGACTGTTTTTTCAGAGCTGAAGGACAATCTGAAACTATTCATGCTGACTTCAGATGATCTTTTATAGGACTAAAAGAGAAATTTAACTCCTCAAAGAAAATTCAAGTTCACCTTTTTCTAGACCGAACAGTCTTTAATGTGATGGTGACTTCTCTGCCAACCCTCTCTTGCTGGAGGAATCAGACCCTCCACACAGAGTGGGGTCCTCAGACATGAAAGGTGCTGTGTCCTTGCAATATATGATGAATGGTAATAGAAGGAATAGGTGGTTCTGTAGGTCAGGTACTGTACCAGCCCTTGGAAGAGGTGAATTCAAGCCATGTTTCACAGAATTTATGAGCTTGGCAAGTCATTTGGATCCAGCTCCTTAAAGGTCTCCTATATCATGCTGATCTTCAAGATCTGATCCAAGGTATATGAAAATATAGTTCCATGAAAAACTTCAGTATTACTCCTCCTTAAATATGCCTGTCCCTTAAATGATACCTCCTGCCATGTCACATATCCTTGCAAGGGTCTTTGCCCAGGCTGGAGACCTTTGTGCTCATGAAGCTCTGATGCTAACCTGGTAGTTGAATCAAATCTCACCACTGCTGTGTGTATAAAAGGAGAATCTGACACTGTATAAAATGTCTGAAACGTTTCTCCAGTTCTTCATATGTAACATAATCTGCAGGAATTTATTAAGGATTTTTTTATTATTATTAATAACAGCATCAAATTATATAGGAAAGATATCAAGGCCAATAGGGGATGACAATAGTCAATTATATAGATGTTCTTATAACTTTAAGAAATTCCTAGATACTAAACTTCACTCTCTCATGCATAGAGTTAAAAGCTGGGAAAGGGAGGATAAAATATCTGTTCCAGGCTTTGAAGATGGTTAGACTGTATCTACATCAAAAACTCTATTTAATTGAAGTGATGATTTTCATTCTGAGAAATAACTCTTTTGAGTTTTTCTTGAGCAATTTCCAAAACTTTCTCTTTGTGAAATTCTAGTGTTATTTTTCTAGTTGACACACTGAAAAAGATAAAAAAAAAAAAAAAAGCCCGATCTATTAAATTCAATGTGTTTGACACGTAGCAGCAGAGGCAGTAATGCTAAGTGGTAACATCTTGCAGTTTTCTTCCGATACCAGTGGTGGCTCTGGGGCAGGATTTTATTAGTGACAGCTTTCACTGAATTCAGTTAAAGTCAAAGTTTCATCTCCAAAGTAACTGTTACTCAGTTCAGAAATGAAATGATCAGGCACAGGATTTAATTTGAAGCTTTGAACGGCAACGTCAAGGAATCAAAACAATCCTGTTTCAAGTTTCCGTTTCTCCAGTGTAAAAAAGATTTCTGGGTTTGGATGCTTGCCCTTGCGTGGTGTCATCTGGGCTGGGGGGCTCAATCAGAGGCAGAAGCTGTGGGGTTTTCTCTTCTCATTGTCGTGAGCTTCCGTCCCTGGCCTGAGCGTGGAACAATTGGGTCTTAATTCTGATTGAGGATGGAGGATGCTACTGCAGTGCAAAACACCCTGCCAAGGCTGCTTTCTTGCCACATTCAATGGTGGTATTATAAGGCTGTATCATAAGCAAAGTCTGCAAATCAAAGGTTACACGATGGGCAACCTTTACTACATCCAGTGGGTCAGATAGCTTTCGTGTTTTAGAAAAGACTACATGCTTTTTTTTGCTATTGAAGAGCGTAAGCACTTTTGCCTTCCTTCCGCCACGAATGGAGATTATTCAATGGTTGGATTTAATGAATTCAAAATCCTTAGAAAATCACTAGAGCCAGACATCAATGTAAAATACTCCACCAGCTTTCAGTAGTGGAATAGAATATGAGCTCTCCCACAAACTACTTCATGCATTTCAAAAGAATAGAGAACATTTTTAAACTAAAGAAGATAGCTTGGGCAGAAAATGATTGTCTGCCTTGGATGATTTTCTGTAACCCTTTAGGAGCCTGAGTTATTTCTCATGGGGCCGTAGAAACAGAAACAGATGTTTTGTTTGCAAAAATGTGAGGGGAAGAAGAGGAGCGAGAGGTTTTATTAACAAATTCTGTTAATGTACTGTTACCTTGCACGATCAATAGGACTATGTGGGAGGGCTGCTGCAGGGCTGGTGGCTCTGAGCCCATGGAAAGCCCTCCAGCTGTGTCCCCCCTTCCTTCTGGCAGAGGCTGCTGAGAACCCAACAAACCAACTGCCAGTCATCCCATCTCTTGTTGCACATCCAGACTGGGAGCACTTGAGGAAGGTTTTTCTGTGCCTGGAGCCCTGCTCTGGTTACAGCCCAGCTAGTTTTTTCCCTGCTCCTTGCTAGGGAGAGCCAGCCATAAGCAGCTCTCTCAGGCAATACAGTAATACAAATAAATAATATTAATTAAGGTTTGATAGGTTTAAAGAGCTATGGAAATAGCTTCTTTCCTGCTGTTTCACGATCTCATTTTCCCACTGTGTCCAAACCCCCAAAGCTCAGAGGTGCAAACATATATTTTAAATTAGAAGTTTGTTGAACCTCATTAAACTTAAATGCTTGATCCAGTTTTTTCTGAACGAGGCTTCAATCTGCTTTTGAGTTTACCTGACTTCATTCTTCCATCCCTAATGGAGACATTCATTTAGAAGGTGATTTTGCAAAAGCACTGATAGACCTACAAACCACAACTGAAAAGGGAAGCATAATTTACATTCCTAAACCAAGCATCTTACTTTGGAGCTTTTCTGTGCTTACAGGCTTCACGACTGAGCAAATTTGCCGAGGTCTCTGTGAAATAAAGACCAGCTTTTAATTTGTATTTGCTTTTTGCTTCCCCAGTTTTTATGAAAAGGAGGAGCAGCTGAAAAGCATCTCTGCGTTGGTATGCTGAGCAGTGGAGTCACACAAGCACCTGCAGCCATCCACGCACTGCTCGGGAAGAGCGCTGTATTTCTCGAGGTTTGTAGCTCTTGTCCTCCCACTCCCTAATTCATATACATAAAACTGGTATGCTGCCACGTTCCCTCCACACAAATGCATTAGCTGATCAGGAAAGCTTCCCATTCATCTGGCTTGTCACTTGGATGAGGTGGAGGCAGGACCGACTTGTCAACTCACAGTGATGAGAGTCAGGGGTGGAAGGCAGGAAAACACAATAAAATATGGTGTAGATATTTTTCCTCTTGGTTTTCAAAAGGAAAAAAAAAATATTCAGGTGCTGGATTCTCTCCGTTCCCTTCCAAACATGAGAAAACCAGCAGCCCAAATACTTGCCTACAACCTCCTCACGTAACTAATCACAGAGTGAGGCTGCAGGAGGAATCGTGGCTAACCTCGCTTTCCTCTGCTGTAGCTCCCCGACAAAGCGGGCACTCTCCCTGGGATCGTAACACTTTGTCCCCACTGTATTTGCCCCCGTTTCTACAGAGCTTTCCAGGGTAGCGTGGTGCAGCGGAAGGAGCGTGAGTGTGAAACCCACCCGAGAGACAGCGGGGAAGGTGCAGAGCTTTGCACCCATTCGCTGGGCAACACCACCTTCCTGCTCTCCGGGCACATTCCGGCTGGGTTTTGCCGTGTGCAGGGGTTTTAGTGCTGGACTCGCACATCGCTCCAACCTTTCATCCCCGGTAAAGTTGCCGCTTCAGACGTGGCATCGCGCTGCCACCGCCGGCAAAGGAACAAAGCGGTGTTCGAGCCCTGCCGGGTGCTACGGGTCGCGGGGCTGTGAGTCGAGCTCTCCCCATCGGCTCGGGGGCTGTCAGCCGGTCTCTCCCCGGTGGGGAGGCAACACGTCGGGGGTCAGGCAGCTCTTTTCTCCCCCCCCCCCCCCCCCCCTCCCCCGGGGGTCTGCGGCCGGGCAGCTCCTGCTCCCTGCCTCCCCCTAACCCC
>JANHGL010016729.1:0-83176 GCA_024611195.1 Ceyx melanurus
ATTTAAATTAATATTTTATTTTAAATTATTATTACATTTACTTTTTTTCTGCTCTTTTTGAGTGTGTTTATTTGCTTTGAAAAGACACTTTTTAAGTAAAAAGTGTGTAAACCCAAGCCAACAACTGAGTTTTGGCTTTAGATAATATTAAATGCTTCTGTTGATTCTCAATCAGCTTTTAACCAAATAATATCTGAATGGACTTTCTTGTTAATTTTGAGATAAATATGAATAAAACAGAGTGAAAAGAATAGCACCAGGTAAAACTTTCTTTTATAGTGCTAAAGCAAGAATTATGAGACCATGTGACATCACCAGCTTGTTTCAACAGGGCTTGCAGAGGAACAACAGTGGAGATTAATAATACTAAGTATTCAACTTTATTTAACCATTTATATTTCTAACAAAGTAATTAAAAGACTGTTTAGAACAACCCATAGCCTCTCTTTAACAACCATAGCAAGGATCAGAAAAAAAATGCAATGAAATTGCCATTTTCTTCCTTGAGAAGATGAGTGGAGACTGGTGAGGGGAAACATGGCTAAAGAACATTCTGAGTTAGCTTTTCTGAGAAGATTTGTTCTCTTTGTATTTACTAATCTTAGACTGTGTTTCCACTTCTTTCTTTTTCTTCTTTCCCAACAATCAATGATTCTTTTAATACCTTGTTTAGTGCCCAGAATATTGACCAGCTGTGTAATGGGGAAGCTTCTCCTACTGGCTGGCAGTCAGCAGCAAATGATGGTGTTTGTGAGCAAGGGAAGGGAAGAGGGAGGGAGGGGGTGTGCAGATGCATGCTAATTTATTGTCAAATTCTCATTCACAGGCTGAGTTCAGTCCTTCAAGAACAGAAATCATATTTGAGTCTAAACAGCAGAGCTGGAACTGTAGCATCAGGAGCTTGCTTCTTACCCACTATGCCAGTAAAGTATTTATTTACTCATTATTTGTAATATTCATAGACATACACTTCTATATTCATATTTATATTCAAGCAACAGGTTTTTTTTCAGGGTCAGGTGCTTCAGAACTGTCCACAGACCTCTAAAAATCAGTTTAGAGGGGGGCTGGTGACCATTCAGTGACCAAGGCAGTGTGATGTTGTTTTATTGTGTTCTGTTGGCTCTCACTGCTGAGAGCTTTTCTTCATTATTAACACCCATGGGTATGATTTAATTGTAGCACTGATCTTTCTGCAACACGTTTAAGTTACCAGTTAGTAGTATTTTTTTTTTCCTAGCCATTTTAAATTTAGATTTGTTTTTTCCAAGCCATTTTTTTTCCTTAACCAGTATTAATTTAATTTTTTTTTCCTAGCCATTATTTTTTTTTTCCCTAGATATTATTAATTTAAATTTGTTTTTTCCTAGCCCTTATTAATTTAGATTTGTTTGGGGTTTTTTTTCCATCTTTAATTGCCTGCTAATGGCATTCTAGGTACAGTTTGATATAGATACAGCTTGACAAGCTGGTTTTTGATTTCACTTGAAAGCTTTCCTAAGTTCTGGGAAGTCCTCACCCTGTAAAACAAAACACATGAAGCTGTTCACTGACAGCTCTGTTAACCTGGCTAATCATTTGCAAAGCAAACACTAAAAAAAGCAAGGAAGTGACAGTGAAAATACACTGCACATACAAAATATACATATACCTGTCTGTGTAACTGATGTGTTGTCACAACATCCACATCATCATTCTGGCCAAGCATTATTTATAGACTTTACACTAAAATGCAGAAAAAAGCATGAAGGAGAGACACTTCAAGATGCATTTTAATCCCACTTTGTGTCAAAGGCAAGCCTGCAGTTTTCATCAAAAATTGGCACCAGTATCATATCCCATCAAAGTGTCTCTGCCTTGCTTTGGTTTGTTTTTTTTCAACAAATCCTATCTGTTTGTGAGCAGAAGATGAAAGGAACTTGTGTAAAATTACTGCATTATCCTTAAAATACTGAGATTTTAAATAAACACTTTACAGTTGATGTGCAAAAAGGCCAAATATCAGGAGAAAGCTCGGGGTGTAATAAACTACAGCACTCTATGGCATGTACTAATAATATGTTTATTTTTGTGATGTGTGTTTCTTTCAGCTGAAATGCCTACAATTGGTGTGGTGGAGAAGTACATTTCTGTCACTTAGCAACCTTCATTGGTCTGGAAAAAAAAAATTTGAGGGGTATCTGGAATGCTGTTTTGTGCCTGGTGATTAGCAAATGACCAAATCATTCAGAAGTGAGTCATGAAGCACTAAACTGGACTGACAGAACAGAAATCACTAACTGTCAGACCTGGCTCATTTAGGAAGGTGAGTTATTTTCCAGAAATTAGGAAATAAATCAGAACATGAACCAGCAAACAAGCCTGAAATGAAGCCAAATATGGCAAATTACTTTCATTGAAGTAAATAGATCAGGAATAAGAGGGATGTGAAATCATAACTATGAGCAAATTTGTGCCTTGGTGACTGCATGAATTATTAGTCAGATCTGTGCTGGGTTTGGGTCTAGCTCCATTTTGCATTCATGTGAAGGAGACACCTGTTGCAAAGTGTCCAGAAAAAACCCTACTTTTGATATATAATCAATAACATGCAATTATTTTACAAGAGATTTAATGCAAGGAATGAATATATTACTTGGTTGGGAATTTATTCCATTCTGGGGGGGTTTTGTGTTTCTTTTTTTCTCTCTCTGATTTCCTTTTCTTGGTTTTCCTTCAGTGCTGTACCACAAATTGATACCTTACACATCTTACACAGCACCAAAAGTGAAGCAAGGCTGTGTGCATGGAAGATGACCAGCCCTGGTTATGGAAATAACTAGGAGACACTTAGAAATTCCAAGAATGAGGGTAATTCCTGCTATAATTAGGACTCTTAGGTGGTTTTCTATCCATCTGGGTCCTCCTGGCTCTTGCCCCTGAAGGTTGTCACCTCTAATCCTTCCTTTTAAGCAAGAACTGTGTCTAGTTCTTTGCTCTGCCATGGGCCAATCAATCAATCAATCAATCAAATAAATCAATCCATCAATCAACTTGGATTTACTCATCCTTAGGTTCCATGCTTTCTCTGCAGGTTGGATACTACCTCGTGTAACTGTGGAGCTTCCATGGAAAATCTGGGATCACATTGCATATCACAAAATAATCCATGGCATTGACTTTCTGACATTGACTCCTTTTCCAACAAGCACAGAGCTATTTTCTTCTGAAGAGTTAGAGCTGGGACAGATTTCATTAAAGGGACCAACATTTAAATTGTGGCATTAGTATTCACAACAATGTTTGCTGACAAGATCAAAGAAATTCTACAATTAAGACATTGTTATTCAGTGCTCTGTACTCTCTCTTCTTTCGACTCACATTCTTCATCCTACACAGACCACATTTGTTTCTCTTTTATTAATATAGACATTTAATTAGGAAAGTGAGGTTACTGGAAATAATTTTCTTATAAAAAATCATTTTCAACTGTCCAAAACTTGTTTGCCTTCTCCCCTACACGATCATTTTTTACCCTTCAAAATCACAAGTTTCAAAAATGAGAAGTCAGGTGCTTCTTCACTGCATTTGGGATTATTACTTATTATTATTATTATTAATAAGCAGTATTAGGCAGTAATAAAACATTCAAACTGCATATAAACTATGCTTGCATATAACCTGTGGAGATGGAAGGGATGGCAGAGGCAACCTCCTTTGAGCCTGTGGTGGCAGCAGGCTGGCTGAGGAGGCTGCAGAAGGCTTTTGCTTTGTGAATCTTGCCCCGATTCCCATGCTTGGTTCCTGAGGCAGCTTGGTTCTGTCTGCCATGGGCATGGGAATATTGATTTTCCAGGTCTCTGAGATGCTGCTTTGTTCCAGTTAAAATCCCTGACCAGAATTAGCTCTGTTCTCACTCAACCCAGGACAAACAGTGTGCAAAATTTGTAAACCAACTGAGCTGAAAAGGAGGAAACAGTTTATGTGTTTACAAGACCTAATGACTATTTTAATTCATCTTTCTTTTTCTGCTGGGCTTAGCAGGACAATACAAATGGAACCCAAACACATTTCTGTGTCACCATGAATTAAGGCAATCAGCAGAATTCCTTGATGAGTTGCCAGCCCTCATCATTAGGGGCTTCTCTGATGCTCCTTCCACAGTGGATTTGTAAATCTCATCAGCTGTGTGAGCCATTTTTTTTTGTCAGGAAGGACCTTCCCAGTGTCTTTGTTTATTATCTGGACATTGCCTAAAACTAAGATGGCATTTGAAGTGTGTTTTGTGTGTTTCTGTGTCCACAGACTCTCTCAAACATAGCAAGTGGTGGCATCTGCTGTGACACAGCTTCCAGCTGTCTGTGCTGCTTAAAATTGTACCCCCCAAACCCCTGCTCTGTCCAGAATGCCCTCTCTCACACAAATCTATGCTCTATATTAGACACACACAATATTTTAAGCAGGTCATAAGAAAAATTGGCTCTGAGGACAGATCAAAACATGAGAGATTTGACAGTGCTACTGTGAGAGGTTTGGAGGTATGAGAGCTGAGCTGGGATTGACTGATCTGGGTGCTCTTCAAACTCACAAGTGATCAAAATTGGAGATAAAGGCTTTTTTTTTGGACAGGATATTTTAATGATGTCTTCATAGGTGATTTCTCCTGCTTATGATTAACTGTGGTGCTGGGTGAAGCTTTTCTACACAGTTTTCTTTCCTTTCTGTCTTGTCAGTTTTAGTTCCAATATCATTTTAAGAGATAGCTTTTGAACCATTAGATTTCCCACCTAATTGCAAAGTCATTACTGGCTTAATCTGGCCAGAACTGAGCCTGTCAGTGCATCTTAGAGTTTAATTGCAGTCCAGCCACCTTAGCTGCTTTTAAACTTTGATAACATTCTTGATGAGATCTTCCCATAAACTAAAATATCTTTCTGGGAAGCTGTGACACTTTCCAAATGCCTCAGAATCACACAGGTTTTTCCAGGGTGGTTCTGATGCCAAATGGGAAGCAAAAGAGTAGATATCTTTTAAATAATGCCATCATAAGTTGTCATCTTCTTTCTTTCAGGCAGATCTGGTGAGAATAATTTTGACAAAACATTTTTCATCAGAAAATGTTGACTGGGTGAAACTGAAGCTTTCACAGAAATGCTTCTCTTTTAAAGAAAAGTTTCATTATGAGGATTCTGGGGTTTGTTCAGATCCAAGGTAAGTGTCACGTGGGCAGTTGTACTAGAAAAATAGCAGGAGATCCATGACTAGAACATAATGGAACTGTGGCTGTGGGGAATGAAGACAGCCTGGGTGACTTGGTCTAGGTGCCCCTGCTCTGGCAGGGGGTTGGACTGGATGAGCTTCTAGGTCCCTTCCAACCCCTGACATAAAATTCCTAAAAACCAGCTATTTAGAATTAAATTAACTTTAAGAACATACTACGTGGAAGTGAATTGATTTCTATTTTTACAGGTAAAACATTATAATAATGCTACTAGACATACTTCTTATATTTAAATGAGTATTAATTTAGAAAACAACAACAAAAAGTAAAGTATGAGTTGCCTTTTAAACTGGACTGGGCATTTTGCAGACCAGGAGCAAACTGCTCTGAAAGGAAGTGCTGCTTCCTTTTGAAAACCACTTTGCTTTGATTTTTCTGTGGTGTCACATAAATCCATCTCTGCAGGGATTTCAGTTTCCAGTGGCTTTTAGTGTTCTGATATGCTGCTCACTTCACGCTTGTGCCTGCAATGTGAGAAGCAGAGAGTTTGGCTCTGCCTTTCCCCACGCTGCCATGGTGTCTGCAAACAGCCCACTGCTGCTAGACAACAGGGCAATGGGCAGCTGCAGGGTGTTGGCACACCACAGCTTGTGGCAGTGCTGACAAAGAAACAACACAGTGTGTTCTCAGTGGCTAGCTTGGAAAATGGACAAACGGGGGAGAAGGAAATGACCCAGAAGGGCAGATAACATTGAATTTGGAATTAGGATCTTGCAGCACAGGCTGGCTTGTGTTTTCTGGCACAACATCATCTGCAGCACTGAAACCCTGCCCTCGTATCCTTGTTCTCAACTCTTCTCGTCGAGGTGTCAACATTTTTTAGGCCAGATGTGCACAAAATATCTTCTGTGTGTTGTTCACACGTGTCTGCCCTTGCTCATGAGCACCCCAGCTTAACATCTATCTGGCTGCCTGGGAAAGGAATGATGCCCACAGCTGTCAGCACACCGTGGGGGATGTGCCAAGGGCTGAGCTGCCACTGCCTGCTGGCTGCTCCCTTGGCATGACAAACTCCTTCACAGGTGCCCAGGCTCCTCCTTGCAGGCTGGGTGATAAAACTGCTGGCACTTAGGAGGGATGAGATGTGGAGCAGTGAGCAAATATGGCAGTTTGACACAACTTTTTTGTTTCAACCCAGTACTGAAGCTGCTCTGAAAAGGCTCAAGTACCTTCATCTTCTGTCAATACTCATGTTACGAGGTAAAGAAGAAGGAAAATGGAAAGAAAAATATCACATAATTAAATAGAATGGGTTAATCTGGGAACACTGATATGATAAAGAGATGGAAGAAATGGAATGCAAGAGTATAGCTCTTAGGATAATGAATATAATTTGTTTAAACTCCATTATGGTTTGTTTCCCTGAAAGAGGAACCCTGGATGAAATGTTCCTTCCATCAATAACAAGAACCCTTTGACAAAAAGATCAGATTACAGTTTAAATCCTATTAATAGAACACATCTATATTATCACTGACAATAGCACAGACAGGCACCAGGATGCACAGAGACTCTCAAAGTGTGTGGACTGCAGAGTTCAGGGGAAGGCAGCATTTTTTCTTTATTTTTATCTACTGAATATTGGTTCATATTCTCAGACCTAACTACAAGCAACAAGGCACTAGTGACAGCCCCAGAGGGGATGGATTCAGCTGCTCCAGGGGAGGGGGTTGAGTCCCCAGCCCTGGGGGTGTTTCAGGAGGGTTGGGATGTGGGTTTGAGGGCCATGGGTTAGGGGTGAACTGTGTAGAGCAGGTTGATGGTTGGACTGGATGATCCCAAGGGGCTTTTCCACCCTGAATGATTCTATGAAACTAACTCAGGAGAGGTGAGTGAGAACATGTTTGTTTGTCTCCTTCTCCCAGATGTTCTCCAGAAGGAAGCCATGCACTCTCTTGATTCTGCAGACTGGTACAGGTAAAGTTATTTTGCAAGAGCCCCTCTAACAGCAGGCAGTGTCCTTTCCTGACACTGAAACCTGCCATTGAGATTCTGCCCAAGACACTCTCTCATTGTTACTCATTTCTCAGATCACTGTGTGGCAACTTCAGCTCCTTTGGCACAAATCAGAGCAGCTACACTGGGAGCAGAAGTTCATTATACAGTCAACAGAGAGCACTAGACACTGTGCTCAGGGCCAGCTCAGAATGCTTAAAATTAATTATATTGGTATTCAAGTAGTCACTGTAATCAATGGAGACCATGGCACAGGTTTTCTCATGCCTTCTTTAATGCTGGTGAGTTCAACTGAGAACTAAATATTCTTCCTATTGATTGCAAAGGAAGCCCAATTGTGACTAGATCAGACATTACAGACATTTAGACTCCTAAATCTCTCTCTAGCCTCAGCTCAGCCAAACCTTAGTCAATACATGAGCTCCCACATGAGGTCCCACAGCACACATCCATTCTGAGAGCCATTCAGAGCACAGAAGCACAGTGAGAGTCAAGAAAAGCCATGTCCAGGAAGAGCAGGAAGAACAGCTGCACTGGGGAAGTGGGATTTGTGGGGACATGATAACCCTGTTCTGCAGATCTGCCTGAGAATTTCATCTCTAAATACTCAGACTTAGGGTTTTTTTCCTGGTGCAGTTTGCACAATTCATGTTTGGTCCATAACAAAAATGGCTTGGCATATAATGCACAAAATACTGTTCCTAATGAGGTACCAACAGTATCTGCAGGTCCTACTTGGAACTACACCATGGAAAGAAAATGAAAAAGCTTCTATCTTGTTGCTCTGTTTTCCTGACATGATTTAAAAGGTAGTTGCATGGTAATATGGTATATTTTCTTGGCAGAAATGCCATCAAGTACCTCAGCCTTCTCCTGCTCCAGGTAACCAGGTCTCCCACTCCCATCCCTAGTCTTGCTTTTATCACTTACCTGCCTATAGAGGCTTTTCTTGTTGCCCTTGGCCAGATTTGATTCTGTCAGAGTTTTGGGTTTCCTAATCTGATCCCTGGCTGCTCAGCTTCTGTATAGAAATTATTTCTCTGTAGAGAAATTATCTAATTGGAGCAAGCACACATGAGCTGTAATATATCTGGAAAAGGCACATATGAACTGTCATATATCTGAAAAAGGCACATGTGAACTGTAATAAATCTGGAAAAGGCACATATGAACTGTAATAAATCTGAAAAAGGAATACCTCTGCCTTGCCAGAAGTCCAATCAAGTCATCACAGGCATCTTCCTGTCCTAGTGGGAGTTCCAGCAGGCTGTTCTCCAGTTTCCCTGCAAAGGCAATGTTGATTTAAGGGCCACTTTAGAAGGTTTACCTTTCTCCACGCACCCTTGTCATGCTCCTGCCTCCTCTCTGATAGACAAGAGTGTGAGTGGATGTCACACAACAAGGCATGAGGCCTGAGTTCACAGAGGGACTGGCAGCTGCAGGGTGCTGGGCCATGGGGCAGAGGTGGAGGGAGGCCCCAGGGGAGGCTGGATGGGGTCACTGTTGTCCTCAGAGCCCTGACATTTACTGACCCATATGTAAAACAGAAAAGGTCAGTTTGGCTTTATCAGGAAGAATGGCTACATGCTTCTTGATCTGCCAGGCTGATGACCTTTCTTTTCACATCGTTTCCACGAAGATAAAAGAAACTGGCAAGGAAAAATAAAGAAACATTAATCTGAAGAGCCATTTTTTGATATTTCCTACCTGCAATAGGAAAGGAAAAACCCAGATGAAAATACACTCTGTCATCAATTTTTTAAAAATAAACAAATTACTTTCAAAATAAAAAACTATAGATTCTGGTAACTTTAAAAGGCAGAATATTGCACTTCTTACTTATCTCCTGGTGCTCAGGAATCAAATAACCCTGTTTTATTTCCCATGGAGATGTGTTGCTCATGGGTTGTATTGCAGGTTGCTTGAAAGCATGAAGGATGGTGCTCACTGCATTATCTGTTTTCCTTTTCTTTCACAAGTTCAGTGCTCCACAAAACCCCTTTTTTCTTATCAGCAATGCTATGTCAAAGTGTCCAGGGTGATCTATATGTGCTTGGCATGACTGTTATTAGAGCAGAGCTTTGACATCTCAGCCATGAAAACCAGCTCAGCTTCTTGGTGGCTTTATTTGTTCACAAATATGATAAATCAGTGGGTTTCTTTGGTGTATTTATCTACAAGGCTTTTTCCTTTATGATTTAATTTCACAGCTGCATAAACATAACATCAAAAATCACCAGATGTAAACACTCAGGTAAAAGAAGGGACAGCTTCCTACCATGGAAAAGCAAAGGGGGTGAGGACAGATCAATCTGAATTGTGAGCTGAGCATCAGTAGAATCTGTTTAATAAGGAATTACACATCTTTGGAGTTTAATTACAATATGGCTTGTCACTGTAAGATTAATAATGAGCACTTTTTCACTTCAAACAATTGCAATCGAATTAAGATAGTGCCATTATTCTTAGAGAGATAAGGTCAAGCAAATGAGGCAAAAGTGGGGAGAAAATGAAAACCCACACTCTTGAAACAAGGGAGCAGCAGTAAGTCAGGACCTTAAAATTTATTATATTTACAATAATGTGAAATGCTCTGGAAGATGCTGAAATAAAGTAGAAGGAAATGTTATACTGTGAATTAACCACACAGCTCTGTGGGATCAAGGACCATTTCAGACCTGTGAGTCAGACAGAATTTGTACATCTGCAGCTCTTCCTCCTTTCTGGAAATGGGAAAAAACCCTCTTTTTTAGAGCACATTTATTTATTTCTCAGCTATCCCATGCCATGTGCAAGGAGGACATTGGACTGACCAAAATACAATTTAACAAGCCCCTAAAAAGTGCTTAAAGGAGCCTGCAATCACATTTCTTTGTAATATCACTTGGGTTTCTGTTTTCTGGGCTTGATATCATCCCAGGTCATCCTCTTCTTCTCTCCTTTCTTTTTTTTTCCCCCTTGGTATTCTAAAACTGCATATATCTAATTGCCTTGTGTGGACCTGATGTCAACTTCTGACCTTCTTGCCCCAGCCCCTTTCAATAGCATTGAAGGTCTCTGTTATCTTTATGAATACAAATATATATTCAAAACCTTGTAAAATAGGTGGCAAAACATGCCACGATTATTCTTTTAGGAATCATTTCAAAGGGTTTAAGAAAAAAAAAATCAGGTTCTTCAGCTCAGGAGGATACCTCGAAGAATCAGAATGCAAAGGTGGTGATGAATATGTAGAAATATGTTTTCTGCCTTTATTCACAGCTCTCTCTAGCAGAAAATCTACAGGGAGAGAGCAGGATCTGGCTGATACTGAGCTCTAACTTCATCCAGAAGGAAGCAGAGGTATTATCAATTTACCCTGTTACATCTCTGGATTCAGCACATCCTCTCAGGCTGCTTCCAGCCTACAAGAAGCTACCAGATCTTCCTGACACAACAAATGAATGAATAACCACAATTTTAGATTGCAGTAGACTGATAATGATAGAAAATGTCAATGCTTATTTATTTATTTATTTATTCAGAATCATTTCCAGAAATGTAAAGATCCAGATAGGAATTCTGTCATATAAATTCCTGCAGAGTTTGATTTGGGATTGTTATTTTGAAAGTGATCCATTATGTGTCAGAATAATTGGGATTCCTCTATAAATTTCTGTAGTTTGGTTTTGCTGAAAGTGTGTATATATATATATATATATATATATATATATATGAGGACCTGAGGAATCTGTGGACAACAGCAGCAAGCAGAAGATGTGGCAGGAGTTCTGTGAGCCTTGTTTCTAAGGAACATGCCCATCCTGGGACACAGAGCCTGGGATGCAGCAGCACTGGCAGCAGAGAGCAGTGAGTCCACCCTCCTCCAGTGCCCAGCAGCAGCTTGGCCATAAAGAGCCAGCAGCTACTCTTAGTCCAGAGCTAGCACAAATTAAATCCACTCAAGGAAAATGGGAAGCAATTACTCTGGGTTTTTTTCTATCCTGGAGCATAGCTTCTAGTCAACTCTTGTAGCATAGCTAGTTTAGTGCAGATGTATTCTTTTCCTGCTATATTTAGCAATGTGCATTGCTTCTCTTGCATGTTATTTGGAAACCAAGGCTTGTATACTGTAAAATGAACAGCAAATCAGAAAATCGTGGAAGGCCACAAGTATATCTTGTCACTTGAAACACATAAAGCCTAAAATCCTCTGTGGTAACAGATCTGAGGAGAGAATTGGCCTATAAGTAAATGGGCACATTATAACATTTGCAATTAACTAGAAGACTCTGAAAGTAAATTTTCTTTAAAGATATAATGCTGTTGTCTGTGTAATACTCAATCTAATCTGCTACTTCTCATAAAAAGACAAAGATCTGGAGTAGAAGAAAGAAATTGGGATGCTCATTTCAGCATCCCTGCCAAACAGCAGTTCAAAAGCTCATCAGGGATCCTGGGCACCACACACCCCAGCACTCTTTTAGCAGGTGAAGCCACACGAGGTTTCTGTGGATGTAGCAGAGATAAATTGTGTTTATATTATTATTGCAGGGGTGACAAATCCCAGCAGCAAAACCCCAGTATCCCTGTCCTTTCCATACAATTAACAACTAACAGTACCTGAGAGTGACCAGTGTTGTGACTGCGACAGTGTCTTGAAAGAAAATGGGGAAAAAAAGGTGCCACAGCCTGTTGTCTATAAATCAGAAAGCTTAATTTCCTAATTTATATTGAAATCTTTTTACTATATACATTGCAGTGCTAATGCATAGAAATCATAGATTTTCTTTGCCCGGGGTGGTGCAAAGCTCTGATGACAATAAATCTGTATATACAGGTAGTACTACTCTCTTTAGCCCATAAATTTAGTAAACAGCAGAGTTTCTGAAAATATATATTGCAGATATAGAACTCCCTCTAGACAGAAAAGCAATATAGTAAAGATGAAGTTCTCCTTTTGCACAGGCCTTTTATGTGAAGTTATATAGCTCCCCTCATTCAATATATTCCAAACTCTGTCTTTCTCAACAAATCATCTGACGTGGTATGACCAGCAGGAATTATTTGGAGATTAGAGTAAATGAAATGCAAACCATAAGATAATCATTCCTTTAATATCACCTCGCTTTTGAGGGTCAAATAAAAGTAATTCAGAAATGGAATGCCCAGACTGCATTGAGTAAATTGAAATTTGTGAAGTTTATGAAGAAGAAAAGAACAGATTTAAATAAAACAGTTTAAAAATACTCAGAAAGAAGAATATACCCAGTATGTAGCAAGTGTTTAGAATGTTTTGTGATATAAATGATATAAAGAGCTTTTAATTTTAATTTTAAAATGGCTTTTAATTGTTATCTAAGTAACCCAGTACCAGTGATCACTGGGGTAGTTGGAGGAGCTACTCTAAGCCCTGAGGTGAAGCCTGTGTGTGTGAATTAGTTGTATTTAAACATTCCAGTGCTCATTTTTCACCTGCAGCCCTGGTGTGGATGAATACTGCATTACCTACATTGCAGTGCCACTCATCTTGCATTTCACACTAGGTTTTGTGAAATAAATACCAGTTTATTTTGAATTCTGCTTGAATGCCTATGGATTCCAAGCTGCTGGATCTGTTCATGCCATTGTCCAGCTTCTTGGCCTTTCTCTCATGCCTTTGGCCACATTCCATTTCTCATGCATCACTCAACAAGCTGCTTCTTCCTACTGTCATGAGTCATTTCTTTTGTTCCAGTGTTTTAATTTATCCTCTGACCACACTGTTAAAAGAATTGCAATAAATATGCTTTCTAAGCATAGTATTTATTTTGTTTTACAGCTGCAATCCAGCAGTGCTGCAAAGCAGCCTCCTTTTCTTGCCATTAATGTTGCTGCCAAAATAATATTGCTGAGCAGCACTCACAGAAGTTTTCAATGACCAAAGGTGAAAAATCCACTATCACCCTAGAAGGATAGAGGAGCAGCTGTTTAGGAGAGTTTTGCCTCTAAATGATAACTATATTTGGATGGCAGTGATGGCAGTGATATGATCTATCTTCTCCTGGCGTTTAGAGATTGCTCATGCTGAAATGGAAGTATCTTTTACTAGCTTCTTTTGTCTCATCTTGATCTTTATTCCTGTCAGAGTTTGTGAATAAAGCAGGATTAAATACAGGAGGGCTGCTGTGCTGTGTGGCACTGGTGTTTCCAGGAATGCCACTTGTGTTTTTAACTCATTGCTGAGCAGCACAGCCACCCAGGGAGAAACTGCTTTGTGTAGAGCTGTTATTTTCTCCCAGAAAGAGGAGAAAACCAGGCTGCTGATTACCCGACAGCACTGAGAGCTACTTCACAAAATACAGCCTCCATGAACAAGATGTTTGACCTGAAAGGGACTTTTTTTGAAGGCTCAGTGCACACAATTGTGCACATTGCTGAAATTTACACCGACAGCCTTCATCTGAATATGTAAATTCAGGGTTGATTTAAGCTGTATTTGACATGTGCCACGTTTTAAAGCCTGGCTGTGGATAGAGAAAATCAGCAAAGCCTTCAAATGCTGCAGGTTTCTAGAGCAAGCTTCTCCAGTCAGTGGCAGTAACTGCCACTGAGGAGCTCTTGTTGACTTTATTGCTCCTGTGTCCCAGTAAAGAGCTGATGGCCTTAATAGAATTCCAATTAGCCACAGGCACTGTGCAATCTATTACAGACACCCTGCATTTCACCAATGGCACCAGTCTGAAGAAACACAAGCCTTACCTTTCATTACACCACCCTGTTTCATTTCCAATCAGAAAGTATTGGCTTTGCTCCTTTCATTGCCCTCTAGCACTGTGATTTCTAAATGCAAACTAACAATAGTACTCAGTGTTGGTTTTTTTTTTCCCTATCACCTTTTCTTTAACTGCATGTTAGTCTAATTTCAGCTGAATATTTGACATTATTTACACAGATGACCTTATGAATAGCACTGTCAACCTGAGTGCCCTGCCACTGCATCTGGAGATAACAGTTCCTAGGCTGAAGAGCCCTCAAGTGCAGAATTAATTCCAGATTTCAGTGGACACACTCCTTGAAACCTCACACAAGCAGAAGGTTGTTTTGGGGTCTTTTCCACCTCAGCCACTGCTGTCATTCTGCACTGACATTTAACAACAATCCACTGTTCTGGAGAGAATTATCCAGTGATCATTTATGAGCATGGAATCTGCTGTGACCATGTGTAGACATCGTGCTTAGAGCCCACCCCAGCATCTTTACAAACCCTGATTGTTTGCATTTCTTCTTTTTATTTGGATTTTTTTTATTACTGAAAGTTTTCTGGCCTAGTCAGAGCTTCTTTGGAAATGGTTACTGATAGAAAATGTTTCCTGACAAACAGTTTCTGACTCCTAATTCTATGGAGGCCCAAGAGGAAGATCTTGAAGTCTCTAGAAGAACCAAATGGACAAGAACTGAATGTCCGGGCATTGCCCCTGTCCTTATAAGCATTGAATTCTTCTACTAGAAGAATAATATATTTAATATATTTATTATTATTATTATCACTATTAACTAAGCAATGGAAAATCCACGGACGCTAATGGCAGTTCCATGTGTTATCAATTCCCACTTTGAAACAGATGTATTTTCTATATTATAGATACAAAGATCAAAGAGTGTATTTATTAGGTAGTCATGAGCTTAAATTCTTGAGGGAAGGGGCAGAATGATTGGATTAGACTTGCTAAAAAACCCCCTTCACTCATTTTCCAACATTGATTCCAGAAGAGTAAGGCAAAATAAAGTGAAAAGGAAATAAATTGTGGTTTTTATTTATCTGTTCTTGTCCATTTGGGTTATGTGTGGTTTGGTTTTGATCACTGATAGAGAATATAGGTAATAAAACTGCCTCTAAATTAGCTGCAAATTCCTGAATATGCTGACAATATATATATAGCAAATTTGGCCTGAGACTCGGTCATTAAACGAGAATATTAATATTTATTAATATAAATAGTCACTTTCTAAAAGGATTGTTAAAGGCAGGAAGGGAGGCAGAGAACAAAAAAAGCAGAAGATAAAAGGAAATATGTTTAAAAACATTTTTGGGAGGCTGAGATTGCATGACAACTAGTCCATAGAGAATGGGTGGATGTTGAATTTACAGGAGCTGAGTGTTTGAAAACCAGATTCTGCCTCTGCCATTGACTTTCACTGTATTTGAGAAACCACTCCAAAGACACTTTCTGGAGGTGTGTGCACAGGCTGAATATGTCACAGCTCATTTATAGCAGTATTGACTGTGCACAGATGTAAGTTGATTTGCTGGGAATATTTGAAGATCCATTAATGCTAATAGTATGAAAAATGAGGCCATAGGTATTCCAGACAGACAGGGTTCATCTCAGTGTCCCTGTTACCTCTCTGACTTGAGGCAGTGTGAGAAGTCTGCTGGAACACTTATGGGGAAATTCAGAATTCCTTCTCCACACCAATTTTTTCTGTGTTCCAGAGAAAGGAGAAAGTCAAGGGGGCAAGGCAGGAGGATGCAAGATGTCCAGCAGATCTGTGAAAGGCAGGGATCTTGTGGAGACAGGGGTCCTAAGGAGAATAGAGATCATTAGATAATACATTCTAGCCAAAATTCTTTATTCTACCTAATTTTTGTCAGTGCTTGATTTTGACTGTAGAATGGAATGGAACAGTTGCAATCTGAGGGTGTTTGTGGGCTCAGTCACACCCTTTGCATGAGAAGGTGCAAATCCCAGTGGGTAAAGTTAACCCCCTTGATTTCCAGTTGCACTGGTTTCAGGCAGCAAATTGACCAGCATGGAGAGGAGATGAAAAGCAGCTTTTCTGCCAAGGCAGTTTGAGCAACAGCTGCCTTCGGAGAAACTGACACCACGTGAAGGAAAGAGCAGTAACAACAAGAATCTCAAAGCACATGTCACAACAGTACTTAAACATTATTGGATTTCAGCTTTTTCTTTTTTTTTTCCAGAGCTACAAGGGCTGTGAGCAGAGATCAGATCCCACGCCTCTCCTTTCCACAGCGAGGGCTGTAACTGGTGGGCTAGAGAGTAAAACTCTTTTACTCGAGTCCAATAAATCTGAAATTGTTTTCTGCAAAGCAACTGCCTTCAGCAGACTATTTGGTAACGACACAATAACAGAGCAACTCAAGGTAATGTTTTTAGGGCTGGGGAGATGTGAATGTTGTGCTTCAAGAGAAGAAAACACCGTGGGAATCTGCAGTACTCCACTGTTGTGTTCTCAGGGAGCTGCTCCTTCTGTTTTTCCTGCTCCTGGAGGAACTCAGAGGTACTGGGCTGAAGTATCTGCTTTTTTTCCCACTAGAGTAAAGATGGGAATGCAACTGGGTAAGGACAGTGAAAGTGTCAAGCAATTAGCAAATTGACAACTGAACAAATGAAGAAGTCAAAAGGACAGAGGATGAACTTCAACTGCTTTCCATTTTAGTGCCTGTCTCAGAAGCAGAGTAACGCAGAGCCAGGTTCCTGCTTTATCCAGGTCAGCACAACCATGCCAGGCATTACATGATCAGGAAGTTCTATGCAGTGAAAATAGAAGATATTTAATAGTAGATATTTAATGGTATGTATTTAATAGCAGATATTTAATAGTATCTATTTAATATTATATATTTGTGTGCAAATAGTTGCAGCAGTATTGCTGTAACACAGAAAACTGGCACGAGTTAAAGAAGGATCACACCTAGAAAACAGTCTGGAATAAATCTGTTTCAGATTTGCATTAATGAGTGCTGTCTGGATCAATTATCAGCTCTGATTTGGCATCAATATCTCTCCTCAAAAGCATACCTTTTAGAAATGAAGTTAGATTGGAGTGGAATACAGTGTCCTTGTCAAGCACTTTGTCTCTCAGTAAGAAAACAACCCAATCATGATGTTCAGCTACTCAGAAAGTATGACAGTTGAGACAGGGAGGGAAACAATGTGCTTATTGTTTCATTAATGCACAATAGGCTGCTGAAAACTGGGATTTGGGCTCTCTGTTGCTGCCAGACTGCAGTCTTGGAATATTTTAGGATCATGCATGTTGGAAACGTATTATCCTAAATACATCTCTGTCCTGAGACTCAGAACCTTATTTCATTGCCCCAGCAGGTATTTGGATTAATTATAACAAAGTTAATTAAAGCACTTTAGTTATTCCTTGCCTAATTGAAGCAACAGTCTTCCCTAAGAAACAAGCCATAAATAGAAAAAAAATCTATGATATGAAAAAGACAGAAAAAGAATCAAAGTTCCCCTCAAGTTTCAGTCTATAATTGCCCTTCTGTGATACTTTCTATTCTCACATGAGCATTAAAAAAAGAAAAGGTGGCATTTTATTATTAAATACATCTAGAGAAAAAGCTTGTAATTGATGTGCATAAAAGCTTATAGCATTGTCATGGCATTAAATGCAGATAAGAGCTCTCCTCGGCTCGAGAACAACAGCAGCCACAGTGAGAACTGAACCAGCAGCTTGTACACTGAATAGAGATCTCCTCCTCTCCTCCCTTTCAAATCCAAACCACTCCATGGGGAAAAGTCATCAGACCTTGTGAGGCAGCAAGGAAGAGCATCTTGGCAGAACAGCAACCTGCATTTTGTCTTGTAGAGAGTCCTCCTGCTTCTTTTGTCACAGATCTTTAATATAAATTCCAGCAAAACTCTTACAACGACAGCTCTGAACTCTTACATTGTTTTCAGCTGTACAAAAGCCATCCTGGTTTTCAGAATCTCATCATCTGTGTTGAACTCTGACAGAGCTGCAACAGAAATACTCCTGCTGTATATTTTGAGAGTGAGCACTGTTCACCTCTGAAACAACACATTTCCTTGCACTTGCAATGAAAACAAGATGAGAGGGACAGAGATGACTCTTACCCTTGTAGGGTAATTTAATTCTCTTATTCAATTACCTTTTACCAGCTTAATTTGCTCAGAACTGAATATTCATTCCTGATAGCAGCCTGAATATTTCCCAGTGTTTCCCTGACTGTAAGATCTCATTACTTGCTCTCTGCTAACTCTTTGTGTTAACTGCCAAGTATTTATTGATGGCTTTTTTGAAGCTGCCATTGCAAGAACTGGAATGAATTGTTCTTTTGCAAGGTTGTCTATCAGCTCAAAGATCTCGGGCTATAAAGTCTGTTTAAATCTATCATTAACATACTAGATTGTGTAAGAATCATGCCCTCTGTGCATTCTTGCCCTCTGGCCTTTAATTTATAGGCTCCCATTATTGTCGAAAACAGAGGAAAATGCATTTTGAAAAACCAGCCTTGATAACTCCTGGTGATAAAAACCAACAAACAGGTCACAGAAGAAAAGTATGTTGAAACCTCAATTTGCATTATTGACTGCCACTGTCTCAGAAGACTCACTTTAGAGGCATCAACAGCAATTTTTCCCTGGCAGTAGTATGGAAATGAGGAGGGTGCTGAGGTTATGCAGCAGTTTCACCTCACACAAAGTCAAATATTGTACTGTCAGGACAAGCAGACAGGTACAAGTTGTCCTTGTCACCACAGCCCCTGTGGATTTCTCATTAGAGTGACTTTAGAGCTTGCCAGTGGCTACTAGTGTAAAAAGATTCTCCTTGTGCTGGGCTCCATCCACAGGAACAGTGCTACTTTCATTTTTACCAGAGCTGGGTGGATTCAGAGCAGCTGTGAGGAGGAATTTCTGCCCCAGGAGGGGGTGAGACCCTGGCACAGGGTGCCCAAGATTCTTCCTTGATAGTTTAGATGCCTGTCCCACATGGGAGCAGGCTGTTAGGGTTGCCTAGGGATTTAGAGCCTGTGACATCCCCAGAACACTGAATTAAATTATTAGATGTCTGTCTGGTGAGGAATGAAAGATCTGAAGCAGGGTAACACTGAGAGTCGTTTCAAAGTTTGTCATGTAGCCAATTATGTGAATTATGGTATTTTTTTCTGTTATTATAGAAGGACAAATAACTTTTGCCTGAAATTTGTCACACACACTTTAAAATAAGGAGAGATGATAACAAGAACAAAGGTTGATTTCACAAGTAGTGATAATGGAAATGAATACTTCTCTGTAGTCATTTAAATTCCGAGTGGATTAATGACACAAATAAGAATGAGAACATCTCCATCAGTACAGAACTTGCATTTTCCTGTTCCTTATATCACAAGGAATAATAAAGCCCTACAATTCCTCTTTAATATATATTAAAAAAAAAATAAATTTACTATAGCACTGCTTGTTCTGGGTTCTGTGTTCTGCAGTTGTGTTACAGAGCTTCTGACACAGGTTTGGTGATAACATCTAAGTAAACCACCTCAGTGTAATATTAGTGCTGCTGCATTCCAAATGAATCATTTAAGCCATGGGATGTCAGATAATATTTGCTATGTATAGGAAATCCCTGTTCAAACCTGACTTTCACGTGTAGAAAAGCACTGCTCTGTTACAGTTCTGCTTTTGCTAATGAACAGATGTTGGCAGGAACAGTCATTATATTAAGCTGCATTAATTAAATATTGACAGAACAACCTTAGTAGATTAATTTCTTAAAACAGTGTGGGATCTGATTAGCAATTAGTAAATGGATGTATTCGTGATGATTTGCATCTGGCAGCAAACAATCAGTCTGCAGAGAGAGTAGTTCCCACCTTTTAATTCAGGTTATCCTTTCCCACCATTTGAACCAGGAAATTTCCCACTGGATTAACAAACACAGTTAATGACTCCCTGAAATTGTCCTAAAGTTTGTGTTCATTCCAACAACATCCTATTGCCATTGATTCTGGTAACAACTTCCCTGAGGAACAAAACACCCCAACTACTTGGAATCCCAGAATCATTCAGGGTGGAGAAGCCCCTTGGGAATCATACAGTGCAACCATTAACTGCTCTACACAGCTCACCCCTGACCCATGGCCCTCAAACCCACGTCCAAACCACCCCTAAATGCACAACTTAATCAAAGCAAAATCAAATCCCTTTATTAGAAGAAGACCTTGTTCTCTTAGTGCAGGAAAATGAGCATATCCTTGGATTTCTATTTTTTTTTAACTGACTTTAAGCTTTCACAAGCAGGTGGAGAGGTTCCTGAATGGTGCTGGCTGTGATTCTAATCAGAATAATTGGATATTAGCAGTTTCATTGATTTAAAGAAAGGAGGGAGTCTTAATATATTGTTTCTTTGAAATAAACTCTTTCATTTGGTGTGGCTCTGGAAGGTGAATAATCATCTACTGAGAGTTTGCAATGATTCCATGGGATTATTACAACGAGGTCATAGAGAAGCAGAGCATAAGCATGTCATTATATTGTTAAGCAAAACTTTTCAATAGATTTTCTTGCTGCCTTCATGCATATGCAGTTCCAGCTCTGCTACCTTCTCTCACTGCCTGCTCCTCTGACTAAAAGGCTGCCCTGGAAAGACTTTGTTCTTTCATTTTCTATTTTTTAACTTAACTGATATTAAAGTTCTTTAATTTTATATTTTTATTTATTAATGTATATTAACCTTTATGAATGTATTAACTTATATTAACCTTTATTAATTTATGAACTTCTATTAACCTTTAACAATTTATTCACTTCTATTAACTAATTAAGATATTTTTTTTCTACAAGTCTTCATGTCTGTCTTTGTTCTGTTACACCAGCATCTCATTGCCATCCCTGAAATGCTGTTCTGGAAGCTGTTAATCTGTGAGACTGAATGACTACCTTTCAGTGGTCACAGAAGAGCTATAAAGGCCAAAGGGATGTTCCTAAGTCAGCAGTAAGTAAGGAGTTTATTTCTCAAAGAATGCAAGAAAACAACTATAAGCTTAGATTCTGATTAATAAAGACAATTAACTCCATCCTAGCCAAAGCCAGCAGAGTAAGCAATGCACCAAGATGTGTCCAGGTCAGGTGCTGCACAAAGCATCTTTCAAAAGGATCATTTAGCAGCAGGCAGTGAAATGGAAACTGAAAGCTACTCCCAGAGTAAATTCAGCAGAAAAATGTATGTAGGTCAGGTAACACTCAAGCTGCCAAGAAAAATGAATGAAATGGAAGAGGCAAATATGACTGTTTGTATTTGAACAGCACCAGCATTTGTACACTCACCCTCTGAGGGACTGGCTGCTCTGTGTAAGTTTGAACAGAGAGACTGCAAAGGTGGGATGCATTCTTGCATAAATATTGAATCAGATCTTGTAAGGATGGAAATTGTTTTGTCTTATTGCTTCATGTAAACCATGCAGTGGTGATGTAGCCAGTGATCAATTTCAGACATGCTCAAGTAAAAACTAAAGGTTTTGAACATTACTGATTGTCATTTCAATTATTATTTTTTTTAAACCAAGTATTTTCCCTTTCTAAAGTTTAGATAAAGTGTTTCAAACTCAGTGTTTCTTTCACTTAATGAATCTTTACAGCATTATCTGAAGATGTTTGTGAATTGTATTATTATACACTCTCCTATTTCTATCTGGTAATTAGCCATGGTTAAGGATTTATTTTAAATTCCATTTTTTCATCTGGCCATACAGTTATCCATGTTTTCCTGATGAGTTTTCTGCAATTTTGAGCTTAGACTTAGCTACCTAGCATCAGTTTTTATTGAACTGTTTATTGTTGCTTCCTCTTTGCCTTTTAGGCAAAGCTGATTTTGAACAGAAACTGAGGCTTTTGGGCAATCTGGCAAAATCTTTTTAAGCAGCTTCTAAATATTGATTGTACTGAGACATTTCTTTCCTCCCTCAGTGCGACTGGCTTATAATTGTTTCCCACTTGGTGACCCTGGCAGCCCTGCAGTATAACCCAGGCACACATTGCTGCTTGGCATTTCAGTTTCAGTCAGCACCCCTTGGAACTCAGCAACAACCAACTGCCAGTTCTCTGCTCTGCTCCCCTCTATTTACTGGCATGAAATTCAGAGTAAAATTCAAGTCCCAGAGTATGTGGAGTCCTGATTCTCCTCAGATGGAGTAGTTGGATGTGTTTACAGACTGCAGCAAGCAGATTTTACCAGTAACTCAGCTCTTAGCACTACCTGAAGTTCCTCATGGTTCTTTTTCTGTAGGGTGTTTGGACTTCTTAATGAGCACATCTCTGCTAATGGGCTGTTGTGGTCTTTAGCACACACCTTCTTCAGAGCAGCCTGAGTTTTCCCCATCAGGACACCAATCTGGCAGCATTCATAGTATCTGCAACTGAGTTTTCAGTGAGGTGGAAATCAGGCCTCCCATTTATTGATGTATTTCTCATTTGGCCTACAGAAGCTGTCCTGAGCAGGTGCCTGGGTGATTTTGACACGCTAAGCAGGTGATTCTACCTGCTAGGTTCCAGTCATACAAACAAGATGGGACTGATGCTCATTAATCAGCAATTTATGATTTATAATTTATTTTATTCTCCCCATTTAGGAGCCAATCTCCTGGCAGAAACATATAGGAAATTCCACACTGCACTCTTTTCATATCTAGTAGTGACTCAGTGATTTTTATTCTTGGAATCTTGATTTGGTGCTGATTATTTTTTCTCTTCCTCCTTTTGTGGCTAGTTTGATGTCACAGTGACTATCAAACGTGGTCAGCTAAAATGTTTTTCCCCCCTTCACTGCAATAAAGTTTATTCAAAATGATCTTTCCCTCTCTCAAAATACAACATGGACCATTTACCAGATTATTATCCTATACACTGATAGAAGTTTGCTACCAAAATCTTCAATTCCAGCAGTGAAGCTTGCAGGACAAGGTGGTTCCAAGAGGCAAACTCTTCATTTCAAATAAATCTTGATGGGTTGTACTTGCATCTGTAGGGAAGAGAAGTCTTTATTGCATCCTCACCCGTTTCTTTATGGAATTATAAAGAGCTGAAGGTAGGGTGTAGCTTATTTACAGCAAAAGCAGAACATTTTGAAGGTTTCCATGTTCAGCCCTGGATTTTTAATACCAGAAATGTAAGATAAATTTATCCTCTGCTTCCTTCCTCATCATTTTGCTTTAGAGCAGAGTTGCCAGGAAAGATGTAGACATTTATTATCTATTCTGGGCTCACTTATATTGTGCAGAAGCAATCTCAGTGATATTCATTGCTTAGGCTGTAGCTACCATCAGCTTTTACATGCAGAGGTTGGATGGGAATCGATTGAATCACCCTGGTTATCACTGAAACCCAGGGCACCTTTTTCCTGAGGCATTACTTTTTACCTTGGAATCAACAGAAAATTCTATTGGACATCCAGAACTAAGATAATCTTGAATATCCCAAGGAGCCCTGAAGTCACTTGATGCCTGAAAGAGTTGCTACCTCTTGATCCCTTTGGATAGCACTGCAGTGGAAGTTTTCATGCAGACTGTGGGGAACCCAAGGAAATACCATAAGGTTTTGGATCAGTTGCATTATTTTCTCTCCTGGATTTGCAGTGTGCAGTTAAGCTGTTGAAGCCCACACATTGCTTTATTTACAATGCATCACTACAATATTTATCGTGCTAATCAAATCTGCAGCTGGTTTCTTCACTGGAGATCCAGTCCTGGCTCCTCACAAACAGCACTCAAGCTTCTTCCATTTAAATATAGTGCTCAAGACAATATGCTCATCATAAAAAACCCCCAACCAAACCACCAACCAAACCCCAGCCCATTCTGTTTCCATTGGAAGGGATGTGTTTGCTGCATGTTAATGTTGAGTTCTGTACTGTTTTCCCTTCAAATATCATATAGACTGTATTTTGCTAGAAAATATGTCATAATGTTTTCTGGTATTTTTAGATGAGTTAAGTGTGTATCTGTTCTTAATCTATTCCCTCTGCTGAGGCAATGTACATCCTCAGCAGCATATTTAACCAAATGGATTTTTTTTTTTTTCCCTTAGCAGATCAAACTGAGTTCTGCTGCAGGCACAGAACTTCCTATTTAAATGACAAATGTCTCTGCTTGCAGATTTGAAAACTCACTTATTGACTCTTTCATCTTGTGTAAACAAATGATCAGCACATCACCACTGTAGTGGAGAAAGTGGGGGAATGAAAGGGAAAAGGAATTTTTGGGAGCACTGCCAAATATGACATTACTTGGAATGAAAAACGACTTGTTTGCTGTTAATGTTGCCATTATACACGGGGAGAAGACAGCAGTGCTGGGGAGAACAAAGAGAAATCTACAAAGGCTCTGCAATACCCACTATTTCCTCACATTCAGCAGGCAGGGACAGCTGAATGGCAGCACACTTCTGATTTTTAACAACATCTTTTAAGCTGCTTTCACAAATAAATTGTGATAGCTGTTTATTGAGGAAGTTTTCAGTTTGATCTTCAAGTGTTCATATAGTTTAACTATACTATCATTTAGTTATCCTTAGAAAAATCTAAAATTAACCTGTTTCTCAATTATTTTGTGATTTTTTTTTTTTAGATAGTATATATATAAAGGTAATGGAGTGAGAAATCCTCTATATTTTGTTGCCTCCTGTTGTCTTTTTTCCTTTTATAGCAAACTCTTATGAGGATAATGAACAAATCCATGGGATCTGAAGAAAATAATGTCTGATTGGTCTTTTTTTTCATTTAACTACAAATGTCTTATTGCTGCACAACCTCTGCAGGGCAGATAAGTCAGTAATAAAAAAAATAATAAAAGTATGTATAGAATACCTGATTGATGTATGTAAAAGTAACCTTGGGATGAGGCAGATCCATAAGGAAGAAAACTGCAGGGTTTAGATTAAATAACATATAACATCTATAAAATACAAATATATATATTAATAAATCTCTATATTATCTGTATTAGGATGGAAATTTACACTTACAAATGTAGTCTTAAGTCTTCTTTCACAATGAGGCTGTGTTGCAGTGGAGTGATGCAGGATAATTGGATGCTGGATAAAACAACTGCATTTTAGGGAATGTAAGTCATTGCTGTGAAGTTTATTTACAGTGCACAGGAAAGCAAACCTGAAGTAAGGTAACAATATCTTTGCTCTAAATCTTCTAGGAAATCATGAGTCTGCAAGCTAGGAGGCAGCAATTTGTTAATCTTAGATAGTGTTTGTCTGTCTGTATTGGAGATTAATTGTGCATTGCTGTGTATGAATCACTTAGGCTCAGTCACCTGCATTTTTAAACACTAGAGAAACCCCCAAACTCACTCTGGAAGAAAAGAATATCAAACACCAAGTGAAATTACACTGCAAAAACTTCACAGCAATGTGAAAAATGAACATTTTTGAATCCAGATGGAGGTTGGAAATGTATGTACCTGCAAGATGTGCAAGCAGGTATCTGCAGAGTGGTTAAATTAATGCTGTGATCATATTCCATGTTTCTCTTTTAGAATATATTCATTTATAGATAGATTTTGAGCTTGACTCCATTGCTAGATAGGTATAGAAATTACATTAAATATTGGAATAATTTTAAGCAGACATTGGTGACAGGGGCATTTTGCTTCTGGTGGGAAAAAAGCTTTGTCTGTTCCCCCTAATAACTTTCCTGTTCATGAAACAAACCTGATGCAGGGACTAAGATGAGAAGAAAAATAAGGAAAAGTAATTAAAAAGAAATGTAACATCATAACAAAAGAAATTCACTGACTAAAGTCATACTGTGTCTGTTAAAAGGTTGTGCTTGCCTCTTTAGAATCAACAGGGATTTTTTTTCTCTCTTTGACTGAGAGAGGAATATGTTAATTCAAAGGGAAAGCAAATAAAATGAATTAATGATAAAATATAACCCAGGGGGCAACATTTTTTCTGTCAGATGTACTGCTATAAAATCAGTGTTACCACACCAGCTTCTTCCCTTCAGCTGGATTTCTCTTGCAATACTTTTCAGCCCATCAGACCTGTTACAGCAATGCAGCTAGATGCACATGGGAGTGATCTCTCATGCCAGCAGAAGTTACATCTCAACAGGGTAGAAAGAAGGTTATTTTGGTGTGTCAAAACCCAGAGAAGTTAGTTTATTTTATGTTATTTTTTTAATTTAGTTTTACATCCTGGACTAGTAAGTGCATCAGTCACTAGGTAGAACAGTGCATATTAAATGGCTGCTTGAATAAGCTATGTATTTATTAGTCATGCTCATTTTTCCCATACTCCCAGCAAAGTCTCTTTGGGAGATGCTGCTGAGTACTAGCAGATGAAATTCCTCATTGCTAAGAACTGCCAAAGCTGAATTGATCTAGAATCAAAAGCCAACTCACAGTTGCATTTTTCTCTGATGCATCTTTTAGCATTATTTATTACTTTATGCTTCAACCAAAGTGATGCTTCTTTATTTATTTGTGTGTTTATTTATTAAAAACCTTGAGTGTTTTCCCTCTTTGATTCCTCCTTTTATTGCTGTTTTTCCTCTTTTCATTCCTGTTAAATATTAAAAAAATATATTTAATGGCACACCTTTTGAATGCAGAATTGTGTATCTCATGGGAATAAAACCACCACCCACTGCTGGGAGCTCAGCAGATACATTTGGTTTATTTGTTAAAAAAGAAGTGGTAAATGAGGCTCTGACACTTGTTTTTGTTGGCTGGGTGTTTGGTGGCCACAGAAGGCCAGAGTGCAGTGCCACTGGGATGAAGGTTACTCACATCTCCATGTGCTTGGAGTTCCTATGCTGGGGAGAGCTGAGGGTTTGCAAAGCACTTTGGTTGGTTGGTTTGTTTTCAAGGAGTGGATTACAGATTCCCTCTTCCTTATTTCTAACCAGAAATATCCTAATGATTTTGTCAGACAGACAGTTTACTGTGTTGGGTAGCAGCTCTCACAGCTCAGTGTGATACTTGTGAGAGGCAGAGCAGCTGTTTTCTTCACTTGCCTTTTATTTCTGATGATTTTTCCAACCAAAAATCAGAGCTGCTTTCAAAAGAAGACTCTCATATTTTATTTTCTGGCTGCAGAGGAAAGCTTTTAAAGACATGCCCTGAAAACAAAGCCACAGAATTGTTTGAAATGTCAGACTAGAATAGTCTGCATATTGGAAAGTTTGTTAGACTTTGTTTTAATGTGCTTTTAAGTCTCAGATGGCAGTAAAGTGACCCAAATCTTCTGGAGGAGAAGGCAATACAGAGACAAAAAGTGCAGATTGTATTGCAGTGCTGTGGATTCTGCCCTTCTGTCATTTCTCTGAGGGAGACAGAGGCTTTAATTTTAAAATATTAGATATTAGATATATTTTTTTAATGCTCATATTCTTGAAGTTAATACTTATATTCATATTTTTGTATTTTATTTTTTAAATTTTTTAATACTCATATCCTTAATTTTGGGATTTTGCTGCTTGTGCTAATAGATTTAACTGAGAGAACTTGAGTAACAGAGAATGACACCCCTTAGGTTGCCCTGACACAATAGAATAGTTAATTCTGCTTGTCAAATTCTCTGTTCTAATGGCCAGAAGCTGCTTTCTTCAGACTATCACATTTTGCCATGTAAGTTAATGATTGCCATTTGTTTACACATTGACAAATTAAGCTGAAGGAGCAAATGTTGTGTAACATGAAATTGAAATAGTGCATCTCTTAAAATACTAACACCTAACTGAATAAGGGGTGTGGATGGCAAAGAATAAAGTAGTTAATATGTCAGAAAACATTTGCTTATGTTCAACCTGGAAATATTTAATAGCTATGCCACACTTTCCATTACACCACCCAAAGAAAGCAAAAAGTAGAATGCAAATGCACTGTGATTCTGGGAGCTGTTTACAGTACTTTATAAACACCAGTTTGTAACTGCTTCTTAATCTTCCTCACTCTCATGCTGATAAGTGGCAAGAAAAATTCCTCTTAAAACTCTTCTTTGTTAAACTGCACCTTAACTATGTAAATGTTAATGTAAAACTTATACCTGAGTAATAAAGCCCAGAGTTGATGTGGATAGATGCACTACTCATGCTACTTAATTCCTTTCCTATCTATAGACTTTTCTACCTAATTTTTTTTTTCACTCCATTTATACCTTTTTCCTCATATTTCACTTAGTATTTAGGCCACAATCAGAGAAAACTGTAGTGGAACCCAGAGAAGTGGCTCCTCCATGCTGCTGAGGTGTATTTCTGCTGGGGTAATTGCACAGACAAGGCAGCACAGGGAGCTGGGTACAGGGAGTTCTGTTTGGTTTCCATTAGAAATCATCAATCTTTCCCCAGTGCTGAAAATCAGCCCAGGTATCTGCACACTGAGTTCCTTTACACCACCCTATTTGCAAGGCAGAGAAGCTCTGAAATGAATGATGAATGAATCATTTCTCTGTCAATCACAGAAGGTAGTTGTGAGAGCCTGATCTGCATGTATTTATATCTCAGAGCTTCACAGCTAACTTCCTCAAAGTGCAGGAGAATCAGGAACTCACAGATTGTTGATGATGTACATGGCAACCAGAGGAGCTGAATTCTTCTGATGGGTTTCTTGTAACAAAAACAGGGTACTCACAGTCCCAGCTTGGGGATTGCAGCAGAGTGTGGAGAGATGGGAAGTTAGCCCTGTCATCTTCATCTTCATCTGAGGGGTTCAGCTGCAAAACACATTTTGTTACAGCATGGTCACATGCTCAGTTGTATTGGGAAAATTGTTCATTGGGAAAAATAAATTTTTATATATATATATATAAAAGAGTGCATAAGCCAAGCCATGCACCACAGCAGTGCCAATTGCTAATTCTGGAATCCTTAGCAGGTGAAGGATTTACAACCAAATCTGGGGATTCCTGCAGCTTCCCTGTCCTTCTTTATCAGCTGGATGATGGAATGCATTGCTTTAAATACCTCATGCTGTCTGTTGGTGCCTCCTTGGTTCCATTTTTTACCTATGTCTTCTTGTTGATCTTGCCTTCCAGGTTTTCCCCCTTTTGTGCCTTTGTTCACAAATAGCCTTTTACTTCCTCTGAACATAGGGAGTGTTAAATTATTTTTACTAATTTAATTAATATTTTCATCTCCAAGCTGTTCCAATTCCCTTTTCTAATGGCTGAGCCTCTCTCCCTTATTCCCCTTCTCTTCCCCTCTGGGGATGGAGGGGAGTTAACAGACCCTGACCCCAAACTGTGGCAGGTGGAAATCTGCTCCACTAGTGCACCACAAGGGAACTCATTTGAATATCTAAAACACCTCCTATTATCTAATAGATTTCAGATCACAGTAATGAAGTCTTTGTTTCCTTGTTATCTTTCTCTTCTTCACATCTCCCTGGCAGAAAGGAAGGAAAACAAGGTGCTTTGAAACTCATCACTGCCATTTGGATGCATTTGTGGAGGAAAATATTCTAGCCCTTCTAAAGATACTTTTTTAGCCAGATGGTAACTTGTTTTTTCTTTCCCTGTGGCTACCTATCAGTATGTTTTTCTACCTCCACTGGGAAACAGATAAAATTGAACTTGATAATGGATGATTCATTTATTGTCTTCCCTTTTTTTCTTCTTTAATTTTGTTTTTCTTGTGACGGTAGATGTTGAGTTTAACAATATTACTTTACAACTATTTAAAATAACATCTGCTATTAAAAAAATAATCCAGAATGGTAATGTTTTTAATGAATTTATAATCTGTAAGCACTGAAAGTTAAGGAAAATTCTTCCTGTTGGATAATAATCATATAATGGGTTGTGTGGAAATAAATCTGAAGCCTTAAGAGTGGAGAAATGAGTAAATGATGAGCTGTCAAGGAGCTCAGGAGTTAGCTCACACCATATTCCTCCAGCCTGCCCATTTCTGCCCTATGGTTTCATTGATCTTGCCCCCAAACCCTTGTGCAGCCCTGTAAATATTGATATTTTAAAAGCAGTGAGTCTTCTTCTTTATATGGAATTTCCATTCTATGAAACTATAAACATTTTAAGTGCTTACAATGGTGTGAGAAGACTCATCATTGTATTAGTGGCATGAGAATGAAACAAAAAAATCTCTATTTTCCAGAAGTTCATGTCTGATATGAGAATTATTTTAAAGGAATTCCCCCATCAAATTTGACCACGGTACTTCTAGGGATTTTTTTCTGGTGTTCTTACAAAAATCCAGATGTGACCCAAACTGCATTTTCCTGTCTTCACATTTCTGAGTAGATCACAGAAAATTGTAGTTCTTTCAGCTTTGAAGATTTCCTTGCACAGAAGGCATCCAAGCAAGAGGGTGAGAGGCACTTCTTCCAGAGAGGCTTTATTCATGTGGCCAGGGAGAGGCTGGAGAAGGGATGCCAAGCTGGCACAGGCACAGCAGCTGAACAGAACAGACAGCAACACAATCTTCTGGGAGCTTTGAACACAGATCTTGAGTGGATTTTAACATTTCAGCTAAGAAACTGTCTCATCAAAGGTGAAACCACATTTTAGGAGGTTATTTATATGTATATTTTATATTCACACTTGAAGTTGTTAGAATATTTGTATTTTTTTCCTTTTAACTCACAGTAATTTCATAAGAACCAATAATTTGTTTTTATAAGAATAATACAAAATAGTTTTTCTACAAACCTGAGGTACTTTATGATTTTAGAGGTGAAGAACTCTCAGGTAAGATGGAAATTAGCAGCAAATAATTGAGTTTCTCAAAGAACTATTTGGGAGAAGTTAGTGTGCAGACCCTGCTAACCTGTGGGCCTGGTACTATCAAATGCCAGGTAAATGTAAAAGTCTCCCTGGACTGGCACAATTCATTGCATGAAAAAAAATCAGCAGCAGCACATTTGGAAAACCTCCTGCTGTCTGAAAAGTTTCTTCCTGCCACTGCCTGTTGGCTTGGCTCAACCAATTATTTTCCTTCACATCTTCTTGGTGGAAATGATTGTTACTTAGATTTTCATTATAATTTTCCTATGGATTGATTTAGATTTTATTATTCTACTTTGCATGGAATTGAAAATCTGATGTGAACCCAAGGAATCTGTAGGAAGCTTGAACAAGTAGGTGTAGAAAATCTCAATTTCAGGATTTCCAGAGGATAACATAAATTAGTTTCTCACTGAAGGGAAAAATATCCCATTGAGAATCTCTGCAGTGTTTGTTTGCTGTGGGCAGTTGTCTTATTGCAAAGCTCATTTCCATAAGTGTTGCACAGAATACAGTGAAATTAAAAACAACAAAAAAAGAAATGTTAAAAAAGCATCCTGAAAGTCCCTGTGAGACACAGCTAAAGAAGTTCCTGAAAGCCAGGGGAGTTACAGCCAGACAGACTCTTATACTTTGTTTTTTTCTCTATTTCTTACAAGAATGTAGTTCAGAATTCATGGTGTTTTGTTTTCTTTACTGTGACTGTTTTCATAACCTTAAATAAAGCAGAACTTTGTGCTTTGCAGTTAAAATGACTCATTCCTCCTCTGTTCAGCATGCAGGATCTGATAGCAAATTGATCTTTATTGAAAACAATAACTTAGAAAAGGGAATCATTTTAGAACCTCCTCGTACTTCTGCAAGGAAGTTGATATTAAAATTGCAATATCTCATCACAGGGAAGCAAGTTTGTTTTCTCAGATACATCCAAGTCCAACCTAAATGATTCTCTGATTCTGTATTTCTATATGCACATGTCCACACAGAGCTGAAAATTACTGAAGAAAAAACAACACCCTTGTACTGTATTTAAATATTTTACCTACCATAATACCACTGTGTACCCAGATGCCTGACATGCCAAAGTGAATTTCTACTCCATAATTCACACTGCATTAGCACCTCAGCTGGACTGCTCTCACTGGAACATGGCCTGGATTTCACTGGTAAGGAATAGTCCTTGTTCTCCTATAAAAGATTGTGTCTACTGCAAAAAAAATTACTATGCATTACCTTTCTCTCATTTGATGGACTGTGAGTAGATCTCTGAGGTTTAGGATCAAATCCAGCTCATTGAAATATTTGTCAGTGTAACTTCCATGCTTATTTGTATTCCTTTTCTAAAAAAAATATATATATTTTTGGTAGGAAGGGGAAAAGGCCAAGCAGAGCCACCAACAGAGTTCAGCAGCTGGTAGAGAGAAGCTCATAGCAACATTGAGACAGTAGGTAGGTGGGTGTTAACCAACAGATCACTACTTAGTGATATTTTAAACAGATTCTGTTCCAAATACTGGAAACATGCATAAAAGTGTGAAAACATAGATGATGTGATCCTGAAATCTCTCTTTCTCAGCATTGCTATGGCAAGATCAAATGTATTCCTCTAGCTCTTCCCCACGTGTTCTATAGAGTAGTTAATAGTTAATTAGACAGAACTGGAAGACATCTCTAAGTCAGAATGTTCGTTACCAATAATCTTGGAACAAATTGAAAAGGAGTTCAGAGAAAAAGAATTGTTCTTAAGCAGCAAGTTGTGTTGGGCCCACATTTAAGGTGATTCTGTGTCACCATTCACTAAGCTCCCCTGAGATGAGAATGTTTTCTACCTCAAATCCCTCCCAAGTCCTTATGAAAGAATAATTAGTCCCTTAAGAACAGACCCAGTAGGACATGTGAGCTGCCACACATTCACACAGGAAATATCCATGTATTTACAAACATTTTCATAATAATTTGGCATTTATATGCCTAATTCTCTGCTAACACTGATGAATAGCAACTAGTATTATTGCTCCATCAGTAGCTGTTATGGGAAATCTGGAATTTGGTATTGATCACTGTGACAGTTGCTTGGAAAATGTTGAATATGTTGTTCAGTGCAGTAGGAGAAAAATATTGCCAATAGAGGTCCACAAGGGAGCAGAGATACACAGCAAAAAGTGGATAATCTGCCAAGAAAACCTTAGCATATATCTTACAGCCTGCATGGAGACCATTTACTGCTTGGAAGAATTCAGGATGCCTGGGGAGTCTAAGTAGTTAAAAAAAGGATTTTAACAAATGAAGGTCAATTGAACCACAGAGCAAGAATGTATATTCAGTAAGCATTTGAAAATTAAACTGATAAATGTAACTTTTACTCAGCCTTATACTCTCTAGATTTAATTAAAAGTTAAACGTGAACTTTAGAGTGTGAGTGAGTGAAAGAAGCACAAAAGTTGACTTTGAGAAGATGATGAATGTGTGCTGTGCAGCTACCTGTTAGCACTGTAAATCTAATTACAGCACGAGAGCAGGTAGGCTGAATTCTTTGAGAACACATCTTCTCATGGCAGTGACACTTTCTCCCCTTTCCCCACGTTAAATAGCAGGGAAATAATTTGAAAAAGGAAAAATTTACAGCACAGAACAATATTCTTCTCCCACAACGTTGCTGCATTAATTTGTGGTTAACCTTTGATACAGACTCATAAACCAGAAAGCTGAGACTACAGAGGACGAAGTTGGTTCTGATGAAACTCAGTGGCAAACATTCCACTGGTCTCCAAGAGGCAGGGTTTTGACTGTGCATCCCATTTGGCATTTTAAGACCAAGACACAGATTTATAATGTCAGAAACCTTGGCTGTGCCCTGGCATAAATCCAGAATGTTGGGTGTGTGAGTCTGAGATGAGTCCATGGGCAAGGCATTTGATATAAAGCCATTTCAGACTCAAAGGTCACTGCAGCCTCAGAATGACTGAACCATATAGACTGAATCCCTCTTTCTTTTCAGTTAAAAATAAAATTACAATCCATTCTCAACGTGGTGTGGCATCTGCCAACAAGCTGTAAATTCTAGACTCTGAAAAGCAATCACAAGATGTGATTTACTTTAGTTTTCAGCCAATAGTGTGGCAGAAAGGCTTTTTAAAAGCACATTTGGAATCTTCTTGAATATCATGGACTGTTTGAAAAGCTATTCCACAATTCCTTTCCAGCCACAGAAGTTGTCTCAGGTGTCCAGCCTTCCACTAGTAACAGCAGCACCATGTTGCAGCAAATATGATGCCTAGTTGACATCTCAGAGGAGGAAGGTGTAAAATGAATTTGCTAATGGATCCATTCTTCCCCTCCCAACTGCACCACTTTGAAAGGGACATAAGGCAACTGCCACTCACCTGCTCTGACTTCTGGCCAACAGCAGCTGAAGGGGAGATGTTGACTTCTGGCAGAAAAAAAATCATCTGTGGGAAAGAAAAGTCTCAGTCTTATACAAAAGAAAACATTTGCTTGCCCAAGAAGAGGGATTTGGGGTTTTTTTTAAAGTGGAATTTCACTTGAAACCTAGAAAATGTCAGCATTTAGGATTTTTCCTGTATGTTCAGGATTCTGAGGAAAAAAAAAATCTTTTCTGAGGAAGTTCATTACCACTTATAATAAGTTTAAAAGTTTTTGAATGCTATTTAGTCTCAGAAGCCTGTACTCCTGTTTTCTGTAGAAGAAATGCCTGGGATGTACAAGTTCTTAATTGCAGCCTGTTTGTGAGTTTGAAGACCAGAACTGACAAAACAAATTCTTTATTTGCTAAATAAGAAAGAATTTAGTAAACAAAAAATAATAATTTTGAATTTATTACATGACACAGGATTCTGAGGTGTCTATTTCCTCCTGAACAACTCTGGTGCTGCCATACCCCACACTAAGTGCAAACAAATAAGGGTATCTTGAATTTCCCAATTTGGAAAGAAAAAAGGTACTGGGAGTAACTGTTCCCTTTGTGCTGCTTTACCAAAAAATGTAAAATTGAAGGCAGATTTTTTTTGTTTCAAACCCTGCCTCTTCTGTACTTTCACCCCATGGTGGTTCAACACTTGTCTCCAAAATGAAGAGTATTTCCCATTCTCATTTTTTTGCTGTGAGCCTAAAAGCCACTGAAGTTAAAACAGTAAAGGCAGGAGTGTTTACAAAGAGGAAAATGTCAGCTTAAAACTACAGTTGAACAGTGTTGTGTGTTTATGCCAATAAAATAAGGATGAGTATTAATGTTGGCCACAACTAGAGCAAAATCAGTTATAATGAGTTGATGATTTATGAAAATATTTTTAGGTTTTTATACCCAACTCTAATGCTGAGAACCTCATTAAGGCAAAGATGAACACTTGAAATGTCCAAGTGTTTGAATTTGGGGGAACTAGTTTTCCTAGTTCTTCATTCTTCCTCCTAAATTCTTGCATCTCATCCAAGCTAAGGTGTTTACAGTTTCCTACATGTTCTCTCTCTCCTAACTGCACCTACTATTTTTGTTTTTCTTCAGCCATTAAACACAAAAGGTGTGGATGTTTAATAAGAATCCATTCTGCTGAAGTTCATTTTCATCTGGCAATTATTCAGGATGTCTGATAAAGATGATCCAATCTTGCAGCCTCCAACCCAGCCGAGCTTGATTACACCTTAGCTATTGTAATTTGCATTTATATATAGTCATTCCCATTAGCCACCCTGCCTTTGTCCCTGGGTTACAGAGTCCTCTTTATTGAAAACTGAGATGAAGTATTCATTTAATTTTTGAGCCAGACCCATATTATCTTTTTAGACAATGCCCACTTTTAACACATTGCAACTTCACTTTTTTTTTTTTCCTATTTTCTAGAGTACCTTTTTCACTTGTTGTAATTTCCTTTGCAAGGTCTATCTCTGTTTGACTTTCAACAATCCTGCATTGATGAATAAGAATTAAGTGAGGTCCACCCTATGAATAGTCCTATCCATCCACTGAGATACAGCTCTGCCATTTATTTATCAACAGTACCTTTTCTGTTCCCCATGGAGCTGACAATGACTCTTTTTACTCAGTAACCTTCATCTTGCACTGCCTCTTGTTTATTACCCTCTCAATGCCACATGCTCCCCATTACATCTCCAACAGCAGGAACTAACAAATCATATTTAGCAGAGGCCAGCTGAAAAGAGCAGTTGTGAGTGGTGAACATCTTGGGAGAATCACTTGTTTTCCATGCAGTTCTGCTGCAGCTTTTCTCCACTATCTGATTTTCACTACAGCTTAAGTGCCTGTTCACTGCTTATTTTTCTTTAGCAGAATAAGACTTAATAAAAAAAACTAATGTAGTAATTTTTTTAGCATTGTCCTTGATACAATTTATCTAAGGGATTTAAAGATCCCTTAGAGCACTCACCTGAGTACTGTGAAACTCTGAGGTGTGCCTCAAGGCTGGGCATCCCAAAAACATGGCCAAGCCATGCTCCTACACAGAGGCTGGCTTCTTTTCTTCACAAAAGCACACAAAGGCACTCCTCAAAGCTGTTAATATTCTTTTCATCCATATAAATGGGATGTTCTTCAAAGTTATCTTAAGCAGATGATATGTAGTCTGTATGCTCGTGTCCTATACATTGAAGAAAAGGTATAAAGTCTTTAATGTTTTGCTACTAAAAGGGACAAAAGTGTCTCAATATAACTGCCATTTCCTAGTGGAAATGTCAGACAAATCCCCCTCTGTTTCTTTTTCTCCTTCTCTTTCTAATAATACACTGAGGAACTTTTTAAAAGAGCTGCATATTCATCATCACAAATGAAACTTCACATTTTTTTCTGGCTGTGAAGACAGTAATTATAGGGTTGCACTTCTAATTGAAGCATTGAACATGCCCCACACTGCAGCAAATATAAAATAATTGTTAGGCAGACTATGTGGTGTACTGGGGGGAAAAAAAAACCAACAAACTCAAGAGGAATTGAAAGCAGCAGCATGAATCCTGCTAATGACTACCCCAATGGCTTATTTTCTGGTATCATTTACTGCCAGGAGAAATGTAACCAGTGGGGACAGGATATTTTTGTAGAAAATGACAAGCTTCTGGTTCTTCCTTAAATAACAATGCACCTGATGCCCACAGGCCAGTTGCAGCCACCCTATTTGTAGGGCAGTACAACCACTCCTAAAGAGAAATCAAAGGGGCAGAAGCAAATTGGTTCCTCTCTGGACAGTGTCTCCAAAGAACCAAGCAAAAAAAACCCACAAAGCAACAAACAGGAAAGCCAAACAGAGCAGATTAATAACTTCCTACATCTCTTTGGGGAAAAAAAATCCAAGTTTAACACTTATATCACAGAGTAGGAAAAAAATGGCTCATGTTTGATTGCTCCCTTTCTCCCTCCTTATTCACCAATATCTAATATTAATATTGAGGGTCTGTCTACCTGCATAACTACAGGAGATAATTCCTGGCTGATGCAAAGCTATGACAGTTGACACCAGTGGAAAGAGTTTGATTATTAGAAAGAAAAAGCCAGAAAGTTAGGAGCAGTATATAGCTGGCTAAATTTGCATTTGCTTTTCATCTGAGCACTCTGGGTTGTGGCTTGCCCTCTGTCTTCTCACCACCCTTCAGCTGAAAATGCAGGACAGGAGTAGGAAAATCAATGATCTCTAGTTCTGATTGTTGAAAACAAAGACAAAACTAAAAGAGTAACAGCCAGAGAGATTTCTGCTGTAAGCCAATGGAAGTCAGATTAAAGAGATGTTATTCCAGATACTTTGCTCATGATTATTGGTAGGAAGAGAAAAAAAAGCAGAGCTTGAAAGTTACTACAGAGGAAAAGAAATACTTCTCATGGTAAGACTAACTAAAAGTAGTTGGAATTAGAATGGAAAAGGAAGGCACTATTTTCTCAATTTTTCCTGTGTTCAAAAATAGAGGTTTATTTTTAATATTAATAAAAAAAAAAGAGGCCTGGTCCTTAAGCATCATGAATCTGACAACCACTTAAATGCAAAGCAAAGGAAGCAAGCCAAAATCTGATGCAGCAAGAGTCCTCTCTCAGTGAGGAGAAGGTGCTGAGAGACACAGCTCACATTAAGCATGCTTTAGAGTGTTCCCATTAAAGGTTCCTGTCTTACTGAAGGAACAACATCATGAACCTCCAGGCAGCACTTTAAACCACTTAAATTAAACCTCCTGTGCTCAGCTGCTTGGCATTTCTGAACTAGCTAATTAATGCCAATATTTAGCACAGGAACAGGTGGGAAAACTAATGACTAATTTCTTCTCTCTTCCAACTCAATAACCACCACTGTCTTTTAAAAATACAATTCTGAACACTGCCTGCTGGTTCCATTTCTTGTCAGCTCCATTGCTCCCACCCAGGGCTGCCATAAATGAGCAGCTGGGTGCAGCATTCGAGTGCAAGTGCAACAGCTTCATTTCTGCAACCAGCAGCTTGGCTTCCTGTGCTCACCTTGCCTCCCTTGGATGGGTCAACACGTGTGAACTCTTCTTCCAGGAGGAGCAGCAGCCTGTGCTGCAAGTGGCTGGAGCTCAGCTTGGCTGCTGAACAAAGTCAGCTCCAGGAGAGGAGGAAGGGAAAAGGAGAGTGTAACACCTGTGCAGTTGTATTTCTCAGGCCTGTGTGGTAAAAGGAAGGCAGAACAGATCATAAAATTTGGGGAGTTTACTCAGCAACATGGTCATCACAGAATCCTAGAAATCTGGGGTGAAGGGAGCTGCAGAGCTCCCCCAGCCCAACCCCTGCTGAGAGCAGGGAGCTCTCAGCTAGAGCAGGGTGCTCAGAGCCTCCTCCAGCCCCCCTGGGATGTCTCCAGGGATGGGGCCTCCACCACCTCCCTGGGCACCCTGTGCCAGTGCCCACCCCTCTGCTGGGAAACAACTTCTGCCTCAGTTCTCATCTCCAGCCACTCCTTGCTCATTCCAACCACTGCCCCTTGGCCTTTCCCTGCAGCCCTTTGCAAACAGCCCCTCTGCAGGCTCTGGAGCAGCTCCCTGCAGCCACTGGCAGGTGCTCTAAGGTCTCCTGGAGCTTCTCTTCTCTAGGCTGGACAATCCCAGCTCCCTCAGCCTGCTTTGGCCTTAGACTGCTCAAGGACTGGGAGCTCCTTGCTGTTGAGAGGAATATGTCAAGGCATTCATTCCTTCATTCCTTTTCCTTAGACCTGAAAGAAGCCACTGACCTGTAGCTGTGTGCTTAGGGACATGGTTCAGTATGGGACTTGGCTGGCTTCATGGTCTGACTTGATGATCTGGAAGCTCTCTTCCAACCACAACAGCCCAGTGATTCTCCAAGGTCTTTGCCAGAATCTCTGTGGTATTATTTTTCCATAGGGTCACTTCTATTTGTTGCTCTGTTCTGCTCCACTGCTAGAATGAAAACATTTATATTATAGAAAATTCTGTATTATTCTAGAAAAATACATATATTTGTATATTATATATACAGTACATATTATAATATATATATACTGTATATATATTAATTTACCTTATTGATAAGATTCAATTATGAGATTTAAACTGACAAATGAAACACTACAGTTGAATTAGAACTACAAATACCTTTTCAACCTGACTAAGCCTCCTCACATTGAGCTGAATCCAGCTAGCAGCTGCAACATGTTGCACCAAGTCCTGGTAGTTATCAGTCAACAGAATGACAGAGGATGTTGCCAAATGCAAAATGAAGCTGTGTTTATGCTTTTATCAATATGATTAGTTGGAAGGATAAAACCTATTTCTGTAGTTAAAGAGCATTCTCTGCAACAGGCATATGCAGAGTTTTGTATTATGAATATAACCTGGTTTATAAATCCTCAACTGTCACTTCTCAAGTGAGTGGTCTATGGTTCAGGGTGTAAATTTCTGTGATTTATTATTGGGAGAAGCAGGCTGGAAACGTCTGCAGATGAAGATGGAACCATTATCTGCCAGAGCAGCCATTCTCTGCAATAATGTGAGCAGAAGATGCCAGAGCAGAGCTCTGCACAACCTGCCAGCCCTGCTCTGGGGTAACATTTCAGACTCAGACATTTGTTTGATTACAGATTAGAATAAAAAACAAGATTTAAGAGGTATTTAAAGGAAAATTAAATCTCCATTTATCTATTTCACTGGGAGATTTCTCCTTTCTGTAAAAGCACATATATTTTTTCTTATGGTTGGAGCACAGCCTCGTAGTGATGACATTTGAGTGCTGATTCACAGGCAATTTTCCACATGTCAGTTTCTGCTGACAAGAGAGCTAATGTAAGTCAAGATCTCCCATGTTGCACAACAAACCTTTCCCATGATGCTGAGGAGCTCTTAAGCATCTTGTGTTGTTTCAGCAAAGTCAGACTTCCCAGCAAAAGTGAAAAATCCCTGGAACTAGAGCCCTTCTACACCGAGCTCACTACGTCTTGAGGTGACATCCTCACCACAACTACCTCAGCAGGTCTCTCACACTGGAGATACACTGAATATTTGCTTGAAAAATAGCTCATACCCATGAGATTTCACTATAAATAATGTTAAAATTGTAACTATTTATATAGAAAAATACTTATTTCTATATAAAATTATATAAATAATATTAACTTGTGTTGTTCTTCCTGTAGCAGAACCATTTTACTTACATCTAGTACAGGAACAAAACCAGTGCAGCCCTTCAGTTAGTGAATCCTGATTTGTAGCCCATTTCTTCAGAGCACTAGGCATCAATTAGAGCATCATTCCAGTTGGTCTGACTTGCAGTAGAAATGTGTGATTTTCATTGAAACAGATCAAGCCTCACAATTAATGGAGCAGCATCACTGTTAATTTCTTGCAGAGTGGGAGTGGATGAGTCAAAAGTATTGTGAGCCCAGATGACTGCAAGTTGAGCTGTAAATAGAGTTTAAATTTACCTTGATCAGACATTTTCCCCTTCTTTTCCTTTATTAGACTTCAAGGAGCCAAAGATCAGAGGTTGCAGCCCAAGAATACACTGTTTTTTAAAACCTTTCTTTAAAGGACAGCTTATTTTGAATTTAATCTGATGTTTAAGACAAAGCAATCTGTAAATGGAGCAGAAGAAACTGATGGTTGTGTAGGAATCTGCTGCCAATGGGGCAAGAGGCAAATTAAGAACTTGGTGGTGGTCTACAGGAAAAAAAAAAGCAAATTACAACAAAAACCCCAACAAATTCCATAAACAAACTATTTTTAAATTCCTGAATATGTTGGTTTTCATTTTGCAAGCCACAAATGAAGCACAACTGTAGAAATTTAGCCAGAAAGAATAATTCCATTCTAAAAAGTAGAAGAGACAAAACCATTGTAAATCCACATCAGTGGGAATCTTGTTTTAAGAACTGCAGGTCTTCTAAATGTCTTCAATTATTAGTTTGTTAGGCATTCTTCATTTGTCAGTCACAATTTGCATAGTTTGCAAACTCAAATTATCATATCATGGAAAAATATTTATCTGAGCCCACTTGTGGTGCTTAATATTTTTGCAGTGCTGAGCCAGACAAATCTGAAAGGCCAATTTTTCTAACTATTTAACTACTAAGAGTTTAGCAGGTTACAGGCTGGCAGCTTGGAGCATTAGAATCAGCAAGCAGTGCTGTGACAGTGTGAACTATCATATGGAAAAAGACACAAAAGGACACAAATATTTCCTTTAAATGAGATTGTTCTTTAGTCTTATGGTCCTCTTGTCATGGTGACAGCCTGAAGGAGCTCCAAGAACTTCTCAGAACTCCATATTGCCATATTTCTGCTCCAGAAAAATCTTGTCAGAGGCAATCTTGCCTTGGCTCCTTAGCTCAAATCAGGCACCCCAATAAACTCTTTCCAATAGCTGAGCCCAAATGAACCTTTCTCTTGCCCTTGTAACTCCTCATTTTATGGCCAAGACTGAGAACAGGTTGGAGAGAAAGGCTAAATACAGCAGCTGCAGCTCATTCTTTCCCTGTGCTGCAAGGCCAGGAGGAAGTGTAAGTTGGATTTGTGTTAGCCAAATTCTGAGCAGCAGCAGTGTCAAAATCATTCCATGTCTTGGGATTAGCAACATCTTACCCTCTCTGAACCTTGCTTCTTATCTTCAGTGTGAGTGGGAACTGCAATTGTATGAGAGGCCCAGCAGCAGACTGCTTTTGCAAAACAAATATCAGTTTTGCAGGCTGTTTGTGTGTTGGCAGCACTCTGAAAGGGAATGCTAGTGCTGGGGTAAGAGCTAGCCCTTAAATATTTATTAAACCTTATTCAGATGCCTGAAACATCTCCCATGTATTTCATTTCAATGTATTACAGCACTGTAAGCTCTCTCTGCAGCTTTAGCATCTCCATTTTTCACACAATTCACAACATTTCACCATTTCCTTCCTCTTTTTGATTCAGCATCCAGTGAATCCTCAACTGCTTGATTGCCACAGGTCTGTATGTAATAACTCCAGCTATTCCAGAAGAATAAACATAGGTTAGAGTTAGGGAAAGGCTTCTTCTCCCTTATCCCAAAATCAAAGTACATTCTGGTGATCACAAGCTCTAAGGAGTCAGTTTAGGGCAGCAGAAAAATAGATAGACAGAGAGGCAAAAGCTCAAGAGAAGCTCAATTAAAAATGAATAATACCTGTTCTTCTGTGAAGATCCCTGTCACTGATATGACAATCAAAAAACTCCAACACGTTGTCACTGGTGGATAAGAGCTGGAAAAGTCTCAGACAATCTGTTACTCATGGCACAATGTCCACTTTTCCTCCCACTTCATCTTGTCCATTAAGCAAGTTACCAGAAGACCCAAATCTAGATGCAAAAAAGAAAAGAGGTTTTTGAGGCCTTGAAAGCAGGAGATGGGTAGAGAATTGCAAATTTAGGGAGGTTTTTTTTTCAGAAAAAGAAAAATATATCTACCACTTTAATCTGGTAGAAACATCATAGTTGGTTGGTTGTTTGGTATTGTATTAATTCTTTATTTTAGCTAAATTAATTTTAGTTAAATGAATTTTAACTATTTATTTTCATTTTCTAAGAAAGGTTTTTTACAGTCTGGTGTGCTACAATTCCAAACCTTCTGGAATCCATTCCAGGAGCATCTATAATCATGGAATACTGCATGGAATCTTTGATTTCCAGATGTGTGGACACACTGGCCATCTATAAAAACCACTCCATTTCTCAATCAAATCAAGGATTGGACAATAAATAAGTGAACAAATTAGTGAATTTCCTTGACAATTATTTTAATCATATTTTCTCTGCCTATTTTAATCATATTTTCTCTGAATATTAATATTTGCCAGCGTAAGAAAACCCATGGTAATGAGAAACCCTTTTTTGTGTCTGCATTCAAAAAGAAATGGCAAGTCTGAATTTTTGGGTACAATTTTCTGTCCCTCCCCTGCCTAGACCCTTCAATAAAAAGTGTATTTTAATCCTCTTCAGTTTACTCCTTGCCAGTGTAAGAATACCCACAGTACTGAGAAATCTTTTTTGTGTCTGTAAATGGCAAGTCTCAACTTTTGGGTACAATTTTCCGTACAGAAGTCACTAATATCACATTAATTATCTTCAGAGAACCTTTCTTTGCTACATCAATCACGAGTTGCTGTGGAAGAACATTAACTAAAAGGGTTTGGCGCAGACCACTTAAACTCAGGCAGCAAAGTTGGGTAAATTCGGAGCCTTTTCACTGTGTTTTATGTGAAACAAAGAGAAAATTCACCTGAGAGAGCCACAAAAGCGAAAGCAGCGACCGTTCCCGTCTCCCGCCCGCTGAGAACTGCCCAGGAGAGGCGGGAGGAGATCCGGCGGGAAGCGGCGCGGTCACGTGATCAGGGCCGGGAGGGTCACGTGCCTGAGGCGGTCTCGTGAGAGTCTCGTGACAGCGGCGGGCTTTTGAGGCGCGCGGAGGCGCCTCTGCCCCTCTCGCTCTGAGGGAGCAGCAGCGCGGGAAGAGCAGAGCTCAGCTCAGGGGAGCAGCGCGGGAAGAGCAGAGCTCAGCTCAGGGGAACAGCGCGGGAAGTCCAGAGCTCAACTCAGGGTAAGTGCCTCTTTATCTACCTGTGTGAGATGGACTGTGCCTAGCCAGGGGATCTGGGCTGGGGTTAACGTGTTGAGGTTCAACTTGTCCTGCCCTTTGGCCGCAACAACCCCCGGCAGCGCTCCAGGCTGTGGGTGAGCGGCCTGGCTGAGGGGGACCTGGGAGTGCTGCTTGATAACTGGCTGAACATGAGGCAGTGTATGCCCAAGGGGCGTGGAAAAGCCTGGAATCTTGGCTTGTATCGGGAATGTGTGGGCAGCAGGACGAGGGGTGTGATTCTCCTCCTGTGTGTGGCGCTGGGGAGGCCACACCCTGAGCCCTGGGGGCAGCTCTGGGCCCTGAGCTTCTGGAAAGATCTTGAGGCGCCGGAGCGGGTGCAGAGGAGACAAAGAGGCTGGGAAAGGACTGAAGGGAAAGGGATGAGGAGAGGCTGAGGGAGCTGGGGCTGCTTAGCCTGGAGAAGATACAGGGGGGGACCTCATCATTCTCCAGCTCTCTGAAGGGGGGGGTGTAGGCAGCTGGGCTGGGCTCTCCTCCAGGCAACCGGCTGAGAGAAGGTGGCCTGAAGCTGCTCCAGGGGAGGTTTAGGTTGGATATGAAGAAGCCCTTCCTATGGAAAGGGTCTTTGGACACTGGCATGGGCTGCCCAGGGGGGTAGTGGAGCCTCCATCAATCATGGTGTTCAAGGAAAGATTGGATGTGGTGCCATGGCCTGGCTGGGTGTTGTGGAGTCAGGTCTTGGTGATCTGGGAGGTCTAGTCCAGCCTCAAGAATCCTGTGTACCATTTTTAATAATAAAGCATATAAAATGGCTTTCATAAGCTATATGTGATGAGAACAAGCCCTGGTTGCAAAGTGTAGTTAGTCATGATGGAAACAAGGTTTTTAAAAAGCTCTTTTAATGCATGTACTTTTTTTTTTTTTTACTTCTTCAGACTACTTATTATCAGTTTTACTGAGCCAGAAATAAAAAGGAGAAAATATTATGACTGCACTTGGACAGAAAGTCTCATTATGCTGCTTATTAAAGTGTTGGACTTGGACTCTACATCCAGTTTGCTACATATGCTAAAAAAAAATTAAATGGGGAAGAGTGATCGTTTTTTCTCCTTTTCCATCTCCTTACAAGTTTAAACTATTTAAATTTAAAGCTGACTCAGAACTTACATGTATTACAGTAATAATGACACCAAATAATCATTTTTATAGCTGTGGAAAAAAAATCAAATGGTAAATGCTTTACATGTCTGTTCAAAGTGGGATTGTCAACTACAAATCAAATTAGGCAAGTGCTTTTAAGTGTCCAGGTAAAAAAAAAAGAGCTAACTCCAGAGAAAAATCCCTAAGAAAACCATAAATAGGGAAAGGGGATGATTTTTGAAACAAATCAAAACCATGATTATTCTGTGATTTAGTTCTAATAGACAAGGTTGGTTTGCTGTTGGCTCACAAGGAGCTAAGCTTGCAGCTCTGCCTTGTGAGCTCACTAGAGTTAAACTTTGAGGTACTTACCAGTAGTGACAAGGAATTAATTTGCTTGGTGAGAACTCTTGAGTCCTGATGCTGAAGGGTACTAGTATCAAGTGAACTAGTGAGGTTCTGCCCCGGTGGAAGGTACTGGGAATGCTCCTGAGAGGAGTCAGTAACGTGCACTAAATGTTTATTTATAATGTGCCTCCCAGAGATTGCTTTGCTTTGCATTTACCTTTATTTTCCTCACCAGTTGTGAAATGGCAGCTGTAAGAGATTAGAGAAATTGTTGTGTTCCTAAGAAAGGCTGAGTAGCTCTTGCATTTCTGTATCGCTTGTCAGAAAGTGAACTTTTGGAAAATCCTTTCAGAAACAGAGGGAAACATGAGTATTTGAGCCCATGCTATGTATCTAAATGGGAGCAGAGACACTGATTCTGTTTTGGAATGAAAAGTGTGAAGCAAAGCTTGGAACAGAGTCACCTTGTGATTTAGCAGGTCTGGCGCTTCTAAAATATATCTAGAAGTTTTCTTTCTAAGGATAAAACACATTTCTAAAAGATGCTTTATTTTTGAAAGCCAAATGAAACTGGTCTGATCATGTGAGATCATCAAATCTCATGAGTTTTCCTAAAAACAAGACTTCTTCTCTTTTAAAATGAAGTTGAATGCTGTGAATTATTCTGTATTTCCCATTTGATAACACATTGTTCTTAATATATAGAATGTTGTTCAGAATGCCTCATAAACCTAACTTTAAATTCTGAGTAATAGAAGTAGACCCCCTGAAACAAAACACAACAAAACCCAACCAAAACACAACAAAACACAAATTATTATTACTTTTTAATTTAGGGTAATTAGTAATATGCCTCAAGGCAAATAGAAGCAACTGATTCCAGGCTCTGAGAGAATTAAACCCATTTTATTTCTCTTCCAGACTGAGTTACTAGCAAGTAAATCATTCTTTCAGCTGGGAGTGGAATTTGGCCTCACTTAGCCTGGAAGGTTTGCTTTGCTTTTTTTGTTTCTCAGGCCTGGTAACTGGTAAGCCACCTTCTTAATTAGCTGTAGGATACATCTCCAAGAGAATTCTAGGATCTATTGCTAGCAAAACCTCTGAGCAAACAATCTGGATTAACTAAAATTGAAAACACAGTCTGTTGTTTAAAAGCTGCCACCAAATGACTGGCTGGTTAACTGGCCCAGCTGATGTCTCAGGTGAGTCATGGAAGCAGCCATCTACCAGCTGACAAACTAGCTGCCTGTGCTGTGTGGAGAAACTGACATTGCACAGAGCACTAATCCACATCTGCTGGTTCAATTGGCTAACGACCCAGTGTAACTCCACATGGAAATCGTGCCCACTTACTCTGAGATCCCACCACCCAGGGTGACAGGGCTTCAGCCTCTCCAAGAGTTGGTGCCAGGCAGAACACATCTCCTGCAGGGCATGTGCAGGTGAGGGGAGGCTTGGAAAGCAATCAGCTCACTGGTGGTAAGGAGTTAAAAATCATCCCCCCTGCTCCCTTTCCACACAGGTTGCCAGTGGCAAACAGGATCCTGAGCTAGGCTGCAGCAGATGAGTTTCCTTAGCTGAACATTTACCCAGTCACCCCATTCTCCTTGCAGAGAAATGTTTGGATGGGCTGTGATCAGTCAGGACTGGCAATTCCATGTACTCCAGCTTCAGAGAAGCATCTCTGCTTGCATGGGAGGCCATTCTCTCCACCCAGTGAGGGGTGCCAGGCTGTTTGTCATGACACAAACAGATGGGGTTGATGAATATGCAATTGAGAGCTCGAAGCTGCCCATTTCTCCTCTCTCTGGCCTCCTGCTGCCCCCTCCACCTGCTTTGCATTGCCTTCCAGAATGCAGCATTTCCCCCCGTTTGCTCAAGTGCTTTCTGAGGGGAGGCTCCATCCAGACCACAGTTTGTTTCCCAGAGAATGCAGAATATGGCTCCCCAAACACGCTCTGCTGCTCTCTGTCCCTCTAATTGTTATTAATAGAAAGTATTCCCCCAGCTGCACTAAGCAGCAAAAAGGCAAACCGATAAATGCCACCAGTTGATGTGTCACAAACAGAATGGATTTTATTTCTTTTTAATACAGAAAAATCTCAACTGAAACAAGTTTGCCTAAGGACTAGAGCATCTAACCTATTTGCTGTCAAATTCTGTCCTAGTTGAGTAGGTCCTTTCAAAGGAAGGAAGCTTCATGGATGACTAAAGTGGGACTATGCCTCTGAATTAATGCAGAATCAATCTGAATGAAGGGTGTACAATGTAGCCCAAAAATAGCATGCTAGAAAAGGAGTTAAATTAGGTAGAGGCATAAGGCATAGCTAAAATGACCCAATTCAAATGTATGCCATCAGACCAAGTAATATTTGGATTTCCACAGTTACTGGCTTCTTAAATTACAATATTTAACTGGCAGTCTAGCAAATCATGATGATTTAGCATGGGAAATGTTGCGTGGCAGCAGAGATGGAATTGCCTATCTGTAAGTCTCAAAGCAGGGGATGGTTTACCTGACACACAGCTGCAGGACCTCTCCTACAGCTCTCTGACATAAAGCCTGGCATGCCAGGACAATCTGAATTTAGGGAATCATGCAGGAATCTGGGCTCAGAGAAACCTGCGGAGGTCACCCACTGCACAAAGCAGGTCTACATAGATTGGGCCATTCAAACATCAAACATTGAGCCTTGAACCATCCCTGAGGATGGATTTTATTAAAAAAAAAGCCAATATTGTAACAGAAATTAAATAGAATTTAATTAATATAAATACTGGGTTATAAATATTTAATTTGTTTTGGGTTTTTTTGTTGCTTTATTAGTTTTTTTTTGTATTGTATTTTAAGTGACTTCTCACCTGAGATCTGTCCACAGCATCATTCCTCATCTTTGTGTATCAGTTCCTCACACCACTGCCTGCTGTTGGTTTTCTTTGTGCCATAAAACTTGAAACTTGAAATAATTCACTGTTGTAAAATGGAACTAGGAAGCAAAATCTAAAGGTAAATACTCTACAAATGCAACTCTCAGTGTTCCAAAAATGTTATTACACTGATATGCTGCACATTGAGGTCAGAAATCTTCCTAGCTGAAGTGTTTGAATTTGGTGTATAATGAGGTAGTTATCCTTGGTGGAGAGGAGGACAGGAAGGTCAGGACTGGCAGTGATGTATGGAAATAAGAACTAGAGGGAAAGAGTAAAAAGCTTGAGGGAAAGTGTCTGTGCTGAGACAAAAGCCTAAGTTTATAAAGTGGAACAATAAATCGGCTGGAGTTGAAAGTGAGGAAATAAGGCTTGCAGGGCACAAAGAATTTCCTACAGTGTGATGTCATTCTTCTTGAAATAGTTCTGGTGAACCATGGGAAATGAGGTTTCAACCACTATGTAATTTTTTGAGGATGCAACTCAGTACTAAATCAAACCTGTAATGGTGTTCTGAGTTCATTCAAGAAATAAAAGTGAAATAATTCAAAGCTAACTAATTTGCCTGAGTACTCCGTTCCCTTAGAGGTAGTTTGATTATCTGTCTTGTTTAAGGATGAAAATTAATTTGAAAGAAAATATTTGCCACAGGCTCTGTAACTTTTCAATGCAGCTCTTTAGTTCCAGTCCTCATCAGACCCAGAAAGGTGGGAAGAGTGATGCCCAGAGGCTGGGTGGCTTTAGTGACCATGTACTCCAAAAGGAAGGTGACTTTTTAATTTTTCTGGATTCTCTCACCAATGAAAAACAGTAATGGGATTTGTGGGGATTAGTGGCAACTGTCTAGGGAGTGGAGGAGGAATTTCCCATCAGCACAAGAGCTGGAATGTTGAGATGTGTACTCCAACTTCCCAGTATCTCTTCAGAGCTGTGTTCTGCCACCTGCAGCTGTGATGTTCCAACTTGGGTCCTCATCTTCAGAGCTACAGCAGGGACAAAGAAGTAGCAGATGGAGTCTCATTTCCACTGTAGGAAAGGCAGCCAGATCACAGGACATCAGGGAGGGGGAAAAAAAAATCCAGTTTTCTCACTAAGCAGCAGAAAAAATAAATCACTGATAGAAAGGGATTAATTTCTAAGGGACCAACTATTAAATGTAGCATGGAAATTGGACTCCATCAGAAGTTTGCAGAATTTAACTTGACAAACTACATGCAAGAGTGAATTATTACTTTAAACTCATAACCCAAGGCTGCAGTGCAGGGATGGAGAAGGTGGAAATTAATTAATCAGCAATCTAAGCTGAGAGTAATATTCACTTTTAGATGCCTGGTGAACAGAAGTAAGGACACTGAAAGGACTCTACATAAATTATAGGTCACTGGAGAGAACAGCACTCAAAATCTGTGAAGGTCTCAATGTTAAATGCAGAAGTTGTGTAACAAGATAAATAACAAGCGTTTAATGATAGCAGAAAAACAATAATAACCTACAATCAGATGGATAATAAATTATGGACAGATGGTACTTGGAATCTGCAAATATTTCACTGTCCCATCTGCCTTCATCCATTGGAATAATTGTAAAGTGGATTTCAGAAAAGCTGCTTTTATCCCCCTTTAAAAAAAATCATTATTAGCATCATGTTGTGTGAATCTGTTTCATGGTTTATGATACATCACCAACAAGTCTTTGTGTTGGGAATTTGCAGCACTGGAAAAAAGCCAAAATAATTTGGAGTTTGTACATTTTTGTCTTTAAAACAATTTGTAAAATGGAACTTCCTCAGCAAAGAGCATTTTTATTGCAGAAAATACGTAGGAAGTTTCTCCTCAGTCAAGCAATGGTATGACTTTGAAAGGAGATTTTCCAGCCCAAATAAATATATTGTACAAACATAGTAGATACCTTGACAAACAAACAGCATTCAAGGACAAAGTGTATATCCATATTCATTTAGTGATGCTGTGAACATTTCCAGTAGATATTTAACTGAACAGCTCACAAATGGAGAGCAGGAATTTTTCTGACTTGTGGTTAAAACACAATTTCTCAAAAGGCTAACATGAAGCTTGGTCTTTTTTTTTAATGTTTTTATATTGTTCTCAGCTTGAGAATGCTGAAATATCTCTCTTAACCTGAATCTAATTTATTATTTAGGAATAATTTGAAAGAAATCCAGTTATAGTTCCATATTTCTGTCCACAATTCAAGATCCAACTCTAGAAAATGGAACCTTCAGGAAAAATAACTTGCTTGCAAAGAAAGAGTTGACAAATATTGTCAGAAATCTAGTTCATTTTGGTATTAGAAGGAGGTCAATGACTTAGCATTAAAAGACAATGGAAAAAATGGAGAACTAAGGATATTGAAACTGATCAATTGAAAACTTAAACTAGATTATTTGCTAAATAATTCAGTTAACATTTTTGCATTATTTACACATTATCAGATAGAACAGTGAGTGAAAGTGGCAAGACTCCACTGTAGTTTCTATTCTGTCCCCCTGCCAGCATCCTCTGTCAAAACTATAATGCTTAGAGTGTCTCCCATCCTCCTAGGAACAATTGTGGTCCTCTCCTGAAGCAGAAACATGTTGAAACAGATGACAGAACCCTACCAGGTTTTGGCCACGTGCTGCACAGCCTCTCTGGTAAGATTGTGTATCTTGAGTTACTTTCAGTTTGGCAGGTTTCAAATGCAAGTACTGACAAATGTCTGCTAGTTTTGGCTTTAATTTCATTTCCCTCTCTGTTTCCTTGCTATAAAAAGCATCTGACTTGTGAACATGCTAGTGTTCACTTCTCATGTTCACCTAATGACAGTAAATCAGTTTATTTCACCATGGACTGGGATATTTTGGTACAGTGCTTCATTTCTCCCCCTTCTTTCTCTGTGCTACCTCTGCTTTCTGTCTCATTGTCTGAAAGATGAGTTAGGATTTGACAGAAGATGTCAGTCTTTCTCCTCACCACCTCAACGTCCAGCTATTAAATCTTCATCGTGCTGATCTTACTTGGAGGAACAATATTTCCTTGAAAGATATTCCAATTTTAATCATAATTCTGATTTGTGATGATGCCAAACCTCCATTCACTGCTTCATTGCTAACCCTCCCCTGCTGTCCCTGCCTCTTCTGCCATGGGATCATTCATATGATCATTCTTTTCAACTCTGGAATATTGAAAATCACATTTTGAAGTGTCTTTTTTTTTTCTGATTTAAGATGCAGGCTGCACTGTGTATAGATGAGCTTCGTGTAAGTCTTGTTTAAAGTCCGTATTTTATGTTGAGAGGGCAAAATTAAACCACCTTTGACCTGCATTTCTAGAAATGTATTTCTGTATTTTGTCTATATGTATATATAAATGTATAAATATTCTTTTAAAGAAGCTTAGTAAACAGCAGGGTTTGGGGTTTTGGGGCGTTGGGATTATACCAATATATTTATTTTCAGTGTTTTAGATGCACTGCTGTTCTTCTGATGGAAGGCTGCTAGACAGTAATAATGACTGCACAGCAGATACTCTGATATTTCTCTGTTTTTTCACATAAGCTGGTGAATCAGCTGGTTGAATTCTGTGGAATGATATGCTGTAAATATAACAATTTCATCTTTCCTCATTTCACCTGCTGCAGTGTTGCAACAAGATTTGTTTGCTATAGAGACTGTGGGAACAGGCAGAGACAGGATGGTTTTTTATTAGCATTTACACACTTTCCACTCCTACCATTCCAGAAGCTGAACATGTATGAGAAATCTGTTTATTGACTAATAAATACCATGTATTGATATTTTTTAGTCTGGTTCATGTTTAAAAAAAGTCTGATACATGATATTTTTTTTTCCAGTCTTAGAAAATTTTTTTTTTCATATTAGCCTTCTGGGCTAATTTATGTTCACAGTAGTAATCAACCCTCATTCTATATATAAAATGAGATATGTTACATTTCCTTATAACTCATTGAACAGTGTTAAAATATTTCCCACAGTTATTTTGGAGAGTAGTTTCCTAATTCTTTACAGACTTTGGAGGATAACTAGGTTTTTTAGGAGCCCAATGTTGTCTGTTGCATTGCTTCTTGCAGGAATCTTCTGAACTATACCCTGGCAATTCTTTTTTTCTAACTCAATCAAAACATGAAGCAGGAAAAGCAAATTACTAATTAAAATAACTTTATGGGATGAGAAATGCAGCATGCAACTTACCTGGGCAGTCATCACAAACAAGAGAGCTTGGTTTCTAGAAAAGTTTGTTTGGAAAACTTGTTTGGAAAATATTAACAAATCAAGAATAAAAATTGGATGACATAAAATGAAAGACATGACAATGCTTTATATATCTCTAGTCTATATATCTGTGAAGTTCTTAATCATCAGTGTAACTTTTCTTTCTCAGATTTCTATTTATTTTTACTCCCACCATATTTGTAACCCCAAAGCAAATGCCTCTTACCATACTTCTGACTAAGAGTGTAACATGTCACAATTTAATTCTGCCATATTAGCATTTCCTTTGAAAAGAATCTTATTAACACTCTCAATATGCTTTTTCCTCACAAGACACACTCTTCTGCTGAGCAGTCTGCCAGTGCAATTCCATGGGTCGAGTTCAGGGGAACACTGGCATCAAAATCCTCAAGCTGAATTCTGTCCATGTTTGCATGTATGAAGATCTGCTAGAGGAGGATTTTTCTGGTGAGCTGGGAGAGTCAGCCCCTTGCTCTCATGGCAGTATTTCAAGAACATTTTTCAGAGAACAAACTGGGAAGTGAGTTGAATTCCATGGAGAAAGTCTGAATGGGTCTGGCATGGCTGCTTCAGGAAATACCCAGCAGCTGAGATCTTTGTATTGGGTGTCTTTAGGTGCTTCATTCTAATTAAGCTGTGAACTAGATGTATTTTACAGTGTAGAGCTGCTTTAAGTTGTGCAATAGTTCATGCTCTCTGAATGCCTTAAAACCCAGCACAGATCTTTCATCCTTGTTAACACTGTTTAGTACCAAGACAGAATAATTAAGCCTTGCAGAAATAACAATTAGAACTGCCTCTGACAGCAGCCAATAATGAATGTCCAGCAACACATGGATCTCTTGGAGTGGGGCCATCAAAACCATCAGGACTGGAACACCTTTCCTATGAGGACAGGCTGAGGGAGCTGGGATTGTCCAGCCTGGAGAAGAGGAGGCTCCAGGGTGACCTTACAGTGGCCTTCTGGTACTTAAAGGGAGCTTGTAAGAAAGATGGGGACAGTTTTTAGCAGAGCATGTTGTGCTAGAACAGGGGTAATGGTTTTAAACTAAAAGAGGGTGGGTTTAAACTAGATACTATTGATATTTATTTTTTTTTCCAGTGCAGGTGAAACCCTGGCACAGGTAACCCAGAGAGACTGTAGATGCCCCATCCAAGGAAGTGCTCAGGGCCAAGCTGGACAGGGTTCTGAGCAACCTCATGTAGTTGAAGATGTCCCTGCTTAATTCAGGAGGTTGAACAAGCTGACCTTTAAATGTCACTTCCAAACTAACCTGTTCTGTGATTCTGTAAATGGAAGAACAAAAGCATTTATAGATAGTATCTCAAGCTGCAACATTTAGTGGTTCAAATTATATTAATGTCTTCAATTTTAATAATCCTGATTTATCTTTCTCCTACAAATGTGTCAGACTTCTTTCTGACATCATGTAAACTTTCAGTAACCAAGCTTCATGTGGAAAAATAATTCCAGTTTGCCATCACTTGAAGGAGCTGCCACTTGGTGTAATTTGTTCACTTTCTCAAGGTGGAACTTCATACTCTGCTCGCTGGCTGAGGTCTGTTGGTGATTGTTTAGACTTCTATCACATCTATTTTTCATGTTACAGCATTCTGGCTTTTCCCCTGGTGAAGGCTGGCTCTGGATTGATCTTACCAGTTCAGTGGAGTGCTAATTCCCAGATGGTAGCTTTTGGAAGTGTAATTTTCAGGCACTTCCAGTTCTTCTTGTGAATCATGTTCGTTCTTCCCTCTCCCCATGCAATGACATTTCTGTGTTCTTGTCCTGGCCTGCTGCTTCTGCCTCATACAATTCTGAGTTTTGAGGACCATGTGAGCTGATTTATTCAGGCTAACATCAACTGGACTCCCAGTGGCAGTCTCAGGACTAAAAGTCCTCTCTTTGTGTATCAAACAGAGGTTTTCAGGGCCCTTGAACAGCTTCATCTTTTGCTTCTGTTTAAAGAAAGCCAACATTGAAAAGAATAATCCCAAAGGAGCAACGTAATGCTCAGATCACACAATTCTGCATCCTTTCAGATGTATTTTCACTGTGCAGTCTCTTCCTCTGTTTTGTAACACACATCAAAACAAATTCCATTGTCATGGCTTGACTTAGCAAGTTGCCTCCATACTGAAAACTGCCTGCTTTATCCTAAAAACTATCCTCACCTCTCACTGCTCAGGCTTCTTTTCAACCTGGGTGGGTCTGTCAAACAGGAGGGAAAATGAAGACCAGGTCCCTGCAGGGAAGTCCATCTGTCAGGTGGTGATAGGAAATTTACTCTAGGAAAAAGAACTTTTCTTCCCTGGTAAGAGTGGTGAATTTTCAGACTCAAGATAAAATGTAGTTTCCTTTCTATGTAATGTTGGGAGTAGTAGCTTTTTGGTAATAGTCATATTTTTATTTATAGATTTTCTTTTGTTTTATTATTTTTAAAGTGCCTGTGTGGTTTTCAAAATGTGTAGGCAGACATAAGATGCTCAGAAGTTAGGCACTTAATTCTGGGAGAGCAATTCATGGCATGCTAAACCAGTCAGCAGTGTTATAGACACATGGTATGGAGGACAGCAAAGCTCTGAGATGCAGCTCATCTCACCTGTCAGAGCATCTGAGACTTTCTAGTAGAGCTTTATCTCTCTAGGACCAAGACCCAGGCCAGCAGGATCACTTCCACAGTGAATGGGAATGTGCAAGTGGTTGGGGACTGGGTTTCTGGTAGTTCTGCCCCTTGTTCTCATAATTATTTGTCTTTAATCCAGTGGCATTTCCACATTAAAGGCCTTTGGAGTTGATGTTTGATACTTGAGGCAGTTATTTGTCAGTATTTCAAGCTCTTAAGGAGGTGAATCCTATTTTTCCTGAATTTGTTTCCAGGTTTCAGCTGCAGTGGCATTGGTGGTGCAGAGGTTCAGCTGCCTCCCTGCCCTGCTGCTGCTGCTGCACAGGAGCCAGGCCTTACCTCTGGCTTCAGCCAGCCACAGAACTAAAATTACTTTCAGTGTTTCACTTGTTTATAATAAGGTTATCCATTTCAAAGCATTCCCTCTCCCTGCTTTTATGACAGTTGGTCTTTTTATTACCTGAATTGTTATTCTATAGAGTTATTCATCTTTATACTACATCTGAAGAAAACCAGAAAAAAAATTTTATCTGAGTTCTATTTATTCCCATCAGCAGAGCTGCTTTCTTTTTCTAGGGGGAAAAATTGAACTTCCAGAGATCTTGCTAACCATAAAACTGCTGAAGCAAGGTCAGGCATTTCAATATGGAGATAAAATGATAATAAATGGGGGCCATTGTCCCACACTCAAATTTAGGCACTACATCAATATGGGATCATTCTCTTCTTGGTTAAATTCATCTAGTAATTTCTGGCTGTATTCATTGCCTAAGGATATATTTCTTTACAGTTAAATATCACTAGCTGTGCATTTTGATAGAAGGAATGCAGACTACAATTTATAACCTACACAATAATAAGTGAATAGAAAGTTGCCCCTTGGAAGAAATGCTGCAGAGTCTATAAAAATACAATATTCTGTTTCAACTGCTTATGCTGAACAGTGCTGGAAGAAACTCTGATTGGAATTCTAATGCCACATCTGAGCTTCTTCATTCTTGCTGCTTGAAGAACATAAAAACAATGATATATTGACATTCAAAGCAACAAGATAAATACTGTGTTGGCACCAGTAACTTAAGGAACACACAAATAAAATTACCATTGTCCCCCCAGTTTTACTATTTAAATAGAAGTCTCTCTAAGGCTGGAGCTTTGTATCACCAACACTCCCTCCAAGAAAACTATGTGGTAAAACAATGAAAGACAGAAAAAAAATTGCTTTTCTTTCAAATGTTTATGTAAAATTATATTTATAGAAAAAAAATAGACTAAATACTTTTAGATGGATGATGAGATTCATACAAGAAGTAAAATAATTCTGGAATATCTAGGAAAAAAAAAATCACCAAGCAACAATTGGAGAGGTTGTGGGCACCCATTTGGCAAGAGCTCCTAAAGGCATGGTCAGAAATATGAATATATGTGTATATATCTGAATATATAGAGTACCAGAATTCCAATAGCATACTTTATGCTGGAAGGAAGTGTTGGAAAGCTGTAGAATGTCAGAAACATTAAGACACACAAAATACTGAATGTTACCTTAACCTTGGAGAGATCAATGTATTTATCTCAACAAAGGAGAGCTGAAGGGTGATTTCATCAGCCCTGCTATGGGGAGAAAGGACAGGATATTAAAGAACTCTTTAATTTAGCAACAAACAACACCATGGGAACAAGAGATGGAAGAATTCAGGCAGGCAAAATGAAATAACTTATCAAATGCACTTTGTTTTTCACACAGGGTGAACCTCCCCTCCCTTCTCCTCTCCCCCGTCCTCCCCAGCCTTGTTCTTGTTTCTTTAATGTTATTTTCTGGCCTCTTGTCTTTCTCCACCTCTCCAGATGCCTCAATCTATCTCCACAGCTACTTCTTCATTCTGGAAAGTATTTCCAGATGCCTACAAAATATTTGAAAATACAATTATGTTTTCAGTAATTAAAGACCAAAATACCCAAAACTATGCCACTGAGAATACAATAGCAAATAATATTTTTGAAAGTACTGATCTGCATTAGTTATTAATCTCATTATTTATTTGTGTCAAATTCTAATTGGATTTCCTTCCCTGTTTTCCTCTTGGGCTGTTTTCTGCAGGAGCACTAAACTTGACCATGCCACACCTGCTATTTCCAAACTCTGCACTTGTTTTCCTCTTCAGCTTTGTTACACATTTTGCCTGCCCTTGTAGTTGTAGATAAGGACCTGATTTTGATCAAACAATACTTTTCTGGGATTACAGTAATTCCTAAGTATTAGGATTTCATTCCAAGTGGAATATTTTCAGTTGGTTTCTAATAAAATGAGATAATACTTGCAGGAATTCTTTACCCACTGTGTGCAAATAAAAGCTATACTTAAGGTCATCCTCTCTGTTCTCTTCCCCAGGGCATTCACATGGATGTGGAAACCACGTTTCTGTGATTTCCAATCCTCAGCAAGTTCCCTGAGCTAGGTAAGAATGTTTTCTGGGTACTCTTCATTGTTCTGTCAACATGTTCTGCTGTCCTTAGCTAGCAGGAATCCAGATTGTGACCACAGATGTGTAATTTAGAGCTTCCTCAGACACACTTAGTCCAAGAAACCTCTGGTGGCTAGCTATAATTAAGCAGAATTTGGAGGTGCAATTCTGTTGTTGCTTCAATTCAAGCCTAGAAGCCCCTTGTGTGAAGTTGCCTCTGGTAGGTATGAAGTTTGTGACCTCTTGTATAGAATATAATTAGAATATTCTTGTTCATTATGAGGATAATAAAGATCTCTGTGTATGTCTTCAGTGATAAACCCCACAGTATGTGAGACTTTGTGACTTAAATTGCTACAGCTTGTTGTTAAAGAACATATTTTGCCAGTAGGCAGATAACCTACAAAAAAAACCTATCAACAGACTAGATAGATTTAGTTATTTTTGTTCATACTTACACAGGTTTAAAAGGAGAACCAACAGGCAAATGAAAGCAAGAAACCATCTCTGAAATATGAAAAAAAACCAACAGCCTGAATCTGCTTTTAAGGATGGTATGTAGGATATTTTATTCTATTTATTTTATTTTTCCCCACAAGAAACAGAAATGTCAAGAGAAACCCCACCCAATTTAAGGCACAAAAGTGCCACATGGTTGAACAGAAGTGGTGACCCTGTGCTTGCTTTGATACTGATCTGTATCTCCATCTGCTGGTGTTTGTTTCTGACATTAGCCTTTGGTCCCTGCTGCAGTTTAAAATGTATAGTCAGCATTAAATACTCTGTTATATATCAAAGTTCCTTTAGGCTTCACTTAGTCTTCTGCTCAGGAGCCTTTCTGAGGAGAATCTTGCTGTTTATTTTCAGTAAATCATTGTTTTTGTTGATGTGAGGTCATTTTTACTGGAAGGGCTGGTTTTGGGGGTGGATTTATGAAGACAATTTTTTTCAGATCATCCATGCTAATTGCAAACAAAGGTTCATTAACTCAAGACTCTTGGCCTGCTGCAGTCTCTGCTGAACATGTTTTTCTTCAGTCTTGATTTAGGTGTATATTAAAGAGAAAAGGTCATGTCCTCTGTCTCTGAGTCTTTCAAATATCTCATCCTTCCCCTAAGTTCTCAGTTCTGCTGTTGCATGTTTTTTTTATGAAAAAGTTTTTATTTATTTCTAGTGGGTTATAAAATTAACACATTAATATCAAACCAGCATGCCAGTTCAGGCCAAAGATCTAGTGGAGACAGGAAAGTTTCTGGGAAGTGGACACCTAAGGAAGAGTAGGAGGAGGACAAACATGTAGGATAACAGTCCCTAAACCACTCCAGCAGAAACTTCCCAAGCCTCTGCATTTCTCTTGGTGGTCTCCAGTGAATGTCTCTTCTAAGAAATTGTCTGGTCTTTCCCTCCACTCAGAGAAATCACTTGCATTCACAAAAGAATTCATCAAGAACTACCACAGTCTGGACTTCTGGATGAGGAGTTCTACCTCCTTTCCCAACTGAACTTTTGGGATAACAAGGACATTGTATATTTAATTTGTATTATTATTATTTCATACTCTCCAGCACTTAGCTGGATAGATTTCACAGAAGGGTTTATAATAACCCCAGAGTTTATCTCCTGAGTGCTATTGGTCAGCTGAAAGCCTCTTGCTTTTCATGTGAATGTAGGATTGCTTTTCCCTGTGTGTATCAATTTACACCTACCGACCCTGAATTTATCAGCATCTTGAATTACTTTGAGTCATCAGAGTCAGTCACTTCTTCAGTGCCCTTTCCAGGCTATTGATGAAGATGCTGAATGCCACAGAACTATATCCCTGTATTGTAATTGTTTCACAATATTACACATTGAGTGCCCATCTCTTCCTTTCTTTGTTTCTGACCAAAATCTGATCTATTTCTGTCATTTATTTAGTGATTAAGTAGGTGAAAGAGGCAATCTGAGGTTCAACTGCCCCTGCTCCACAGCAGCCACGATGCCCTCTCTTGAGCCAGCAAAGCAATTCCATCACAGCAGGGGTTTCTGAATATCTAGGTGAGTAAAACTTCTCTGAAAGGAAACTATGTTAATTCTGAAACACAATTCAGAGTGCAGTTTTAAATCGCTGCTCTCAAACCATTATTGAGGAATAAAATAAGCCAAAAGGTGAGTTTAAAATGGGCTGGATGTATATTTCTATCTAGTTCAGATATTCACAGCTCAGTGGTGTCAGGCTGACCCTCAGATGGTGTCTGAGGGTTGTGAGGGAGGCAGGGAAGCTTTATCCATAGCCCATGCTTAATATCTTGCTGCTGTGCTTTACTTCCCAAAACTTTGAGAGATCACAGAGGGGGATACAGCAGAAATGTTTGCAGAATAGCTGTACCTAGAGCAGAAATAGATCTGATTTCTCCTGAATTTGTGCACAGTGCAGGCATGGCTCTTAGAGCAACTTACCAGACTTCCATGAGAGATACACATCATAAAATCCTAGAAGATGGTTTTGAAAACCACATATATTTATTTTGAGCATTTCTTTTTTCGAATTGAGCCATGACTCCAAAATAAAAGCTTAGATCTAGCCAAGAGCCTAGGTCTTAACATTTCTTCATGTTTACTTGAATGATGCATGGAGGAAAAAAAACCCTCCATCTTTTGGAATGATTCAGATCCCAGCAGAGACCTTTGCTTTCTACCTGTTGGAGTGTATGTAGAATTATCTTCAGACTGACAGCATCCCATTTACCTAAATGCAATTTGTGCACATGCATACATTAGAGAAAATTAAATACCATATGGTGCTGAGCCAGTCACAATTTGTACTGCTTGAAAATAGCACATTTTTGAAGCCTGATGACAAATTTTATGGATTTTCTCTCTTGCTAATTTATGAAGAAGTAGCTCTTAACCATTTATCCACAGAAGCAGTGCCTAAGCTGTGGCTGTAAAAATTCACTGCAAGAACTATTTCAAAGTAAATGATTGTCTATAAAACATAGAAGACCTATGAAAAATAAGAATTTTTTTTCCATCTTAAAATACATAGAACATTTTTTCATTTCCTGGCCATCTACATGCCACAGTTTTCACTGCTCCCAAACATCCCAAGGAAAAGAGGTAAATGGAACTGCTCCTGCTACTCCCAGATGCACTGATGGGTAGGGGGGACTGATGGTGAATTCCTGGCACAATTTCAGGGTGGTGGTTGTGCCTTCTACAGGTCAGGCAGTGCAGCTGAGTGCTGTTTACTGGAGGTGTTCTTCAGACTGATGGTAAAACATCAGGCCCTAGTGAAGCAGAGTGGTTATGAATGTCTGGGTAAGAAAAAAACAAGTGTCTTTGTCCATTGGTATAAACTTTTAGAGGAACCTTTAATGGCCAGCATGAGCAATGGCTTTTTGTTTGCTGTGTGTGAGAGCTGCAAACTACTGAAGCAGCAAATAGAGCATTTAATCTCTGGCTGGCTGCAGCACATCCCTGCCCCACCTGAGACTGGAGGCTCCTGGTGTGAGATGCTGCTCCATGTGATAAGGAAATCTGGAGAGTCACATAACTCCTGAGACTACAACAAGGCTCTTGCAGCTTAATGCCATTTCTCCCTGAGCTGAGTCAGCTGTTCCCAGGTCCTTAGGTAGGGCAGGGAGGAAGGAAGCAAGTGTTGTTATCCTTAATTAATCCAAAGTGGAGTGATTAATTGGTTACCTTGCCCGTGAGCACATAGGAGCCCTCTCAAAGCTGCTGATTGAATCTCAGGTTTGTTACCAGCAGGACAATCCATTTTACAATGCAGCCAGGCCAGACTCATCACCTGCTTCAGGAGGTGGAAGGGATGGACTCTGATACCTTTCTAGTAGGTTTTTTTACACCTATCCTCATCTCTAGGGTTGATTAGAACATCTCTCATTTCTCAGCCTTTTACCACTGCTCATCAATGAAAGATTGGAGTCTGTGGCTTGTGTTACAGATGTTGCTCATTGGTTTCTTTCTCACTTTTACATGAGTATGGACTATGCTGAAAGGCCTGTTCTACAAAGAACTTGCAAATTATAGTTGATATTTATCAGCTCCAAAAGTGAGTGTATATGTCTGTCCGATTAGAAACCTTAGTTTCCCTCTTCTGTGGAGTATTTCACTTTGTTATATATATACACATATATATATATGAAATTACTTTAGAACCCTAAATAAGAAGTATTCCATGCTCCTTTTTGTTTTTGTTTGTTTGTTTTTTTCACCATTGTCATTAAAATCTTTATATAAACTCCTTAAAGATAAAAGCTGTGGTCAACATATATAGAAACTTCTATTGTAAGCAAAATACCTATTTATTTTACTGAGAGTTTTACTGGTAGGACAGTGGGGAATGGGTTTTAAATAAACCAGGGTAGGTTTTAGATTAGATGTAAGGAAGAAATTCCTTATAATCAGGGTGGTGAAACACAGGTTGCCAATTTTTAGTTCTAGGAAATAAATGTTTCCTTGCTACCTGTTTTAAGGGCTGGATTGAGGCTCTGCTTTTTCTTATAGCTCTTATCTGGACTTCTCTTGAATACCTGTGAGGCATGCAGTGCTTATTTATTCAATAAATAATAATAATTTCTTGAATAAATTCCTATCTCCAGCCTTTTCCTCGTGTAACCAGGCCTTCAAGACTGGCTCTATAGATTCTTGCTAGTCACTGATTTTGCTGTTGTTGTTTTAACATTCTGCTTAAAACAAACAAAAAAACCTCAAAGCTTTTTACTTGGCTTTATTAGTATCACTCCATCTCCAACTGTTTAGTCAAGATAATAGCTATAATCACTTTTGTGCACCCTCCTTTGTCTGGTATGGTTAATTTCAGAGAGGGGAGACAGCAGTGTCCCTTTTCCTGAGGCCCCTGGTGAGCTGGTAATGAAGATGGCAGTTGAATGGCACGTTGCTCCTGGGAGTGAAGTGCAGACACAGCTCCTCAGCCTCAGTGCTTTTCTTGTGCTGTGTTGACACTGATCCCAGGCAGCTCTGGTTGGCAGCAGTGAGCTGCAGTGAACAGTGCAGAAATGTTGCACTGGCAGGAGGCAGAATGGAGCATGAGAAGCAAACTAAAGAGAGGCTACAGCCCAACTGGAAGCCTGGGATCCCTTTAGAATGTAAACCAGTTACTAAAATGTCAGTTCAGGGATGTGCCACCTTCCTGCAAAGGGTTAACACTCAACCATACATTCAAGCATGTATCTGTGAATGTTGCTGGCAGCATGTATTGACAGGAGAAGTCAAAGCTTTCCACTGAAGTGAGGAGACAGAGAAAACAAAGTGGTTTCTAATCCCCATATAGCTTTTATGATTTGGTTAAGCTTGATTTTTTTACCCTCTCTGTGCTAAGCTTTTATTTTCTGGCTAAGAATGTGAGTTTGCTTACTCAACCTGACTGGTGCCTGGCTCTCCTGAGGGGTGTTGTCATAGTGGTGCATTTAGCCACAAAGCTCTCCATTTCCCCAGCTCTTGCTGTCTGTCATCTTCACCACTCTTCCTCTGGAATCTGTGATGTTTCCCATGCAGCCATCCCCTGGTCTGAACACTGTCCCTGTGGTAATCTAGACAGCAGGCTGAGCTGTCAGCACAGTTTGTATCCCCATTAAGGAATACAATTCTCTCTTGCTGCTCAAGGTCAGCATATTCCTCCTGGAAGATTTTCCAGAGGGAACAAGAGTGACCTGACAGAGGGCATGAAGGCAGGTCACTTGCTGGAGTACACATTTTGAGAGGCTTGGGGATGAAAGTCTCAACCTCATTCCATAAATTACACTGCAGAATCTCCTCTGTGTTCTGAAATGACACCTTTTATGTGAGGTCAGTATTTCCACAAGGTTTTATAGTCAAACAAGTCTTGGAAGCACAGCTTTATTTTTTATTATTGTTATTATTAATAATATTTTTCTTTTTAAAAATGAAAGCATCGTGTTGTTAGCCTGATATTGGTAAATACTTGCAGGCTGGGGCAGTAGACATTTGAAGATCCTTGTAAAGTAATAGTTTGCAGTGCACTTGAACCCCTAATAATCACAAAAAGCAGTGATTATAGTAATGCCTCTGGATAGGCAATCTTTTTCAGCCTTAAACAAAAAAGCATCACTTCAGTGTCATTATGAAGCTATTCACTAGTGATGGAAACTGAGGCATTGCACAGAGGAATGATAAAAATTGTGTTAGTAGCCTTAGTACAGTCATCTCTGAAATGAGTTCTGAAAGAGAAGGTTAAAAAGAGATGAAAGAGTAGATTTATTTCTAAAGTAATAATTCATGGAAGCTCCTCTACCTAGTGGGGAAGAATTTATTCTTAAGGAAATGCAGGTTGCAGGGATTGTTAAGGTCAGAGCAGAGTTGATAATACAATTTTAGCCATTTTTTTTGAACCCTGATTGCTTTTTGCTGTTGTGTTGTGAGCAGTGGCCAGGAGTTCTGAACAGCTCCTGCACTTCCTAAGGGGTTTGAGGACGAGAGCTTCATGATGCTGGGCTTGCCATGCTCTGAGACTGCACTGGGTCAAATAATTCAGGAACCAGCAGCAGGCACAGAGCCGTGTTCTTGAGAAAACCCTCCCCTCCTACCCAGTCTTGTGTGCAGGCTGCAAGAAGCAAGTGACCCTGCTCCTTTGCCCACAACACTGGAACCTGAGTGGCTGCTGGAGCAGAAACTCTTCCCAAATCCATCAGGCTCAGTGATGGATTAGCAAAGGCACATCCCACCTAACCTGGAGGCACACACAGCTCAGGACAAACAGCTGTTCTGACATTTCTAGCTGGGAATCCTGCCCTCCACCAAGATGTTTGCTGCTCAGACACGGGCTCTTGGCTGCTAGCAGCCGGCCCCATCTGTCAGGATGGCACTGTGCCCACACCCAAGGTGGCATGTCAGCTTGGCCAGGGCCTAGGTGCCAAGCACATTCTGCTGTTTGCAGAGCTTTGCATGTGCTGGTTGTTCGGTAGGAAGCCTCTGCTCTGTCACAGCAAGGCTGCCTCTCAACACGACTCCCTCCACTGGGTTACACCTGTTGGCACTTGGGTACCTAAGGAAGAACCCTTCAGTAGTACAAGGGAGAAACATCAGGGCACAGGAATGGATTTACAGCTGTGTTGCACTGAAAACCTGTGCTGCTTTATTCTTATCCCACAAGAGAAGTCTGCTAGGGCAAAAGTAAATGGTATTTTGTGAGACAGATAGCTCCTGGATCATCTCTCCAGGCTGGGGAGAAGTATGTTGGCATCATTTATGTCATCATTATTAAACCTTGCAGCTAATTCTCCTTATTCTCACCCCCAAAAGAAAGGATTGTACTCAGCAGCATGAATTCAGACAAAAACAAAAAGCAGACATAATGGCAAGTGGTCGCTGGAGCAAGGAAAGAGAAGCCTGACTCTTCTGTCTTATTGATTTTGCAGTGGTGAGACTGTATTTACCACAGTGGAATAATCCTTGCTTTATGCCAGTGCATGAACTGTGAGGGCAGAGAAAAGCCAGGCACTTCAGCTGGGGGGTGTGCTCAGGCAGCTCTGCCAGCAGCCTGGGTGAGAAAACACAGGGGCAGCTTCCCTACCAGGAAAGGGCATCAGCACCTAAAAAATAGGAAAATTAGCAGGCTGCAGAGACTCTGCTGCATCTTCTACCAGTCCACACAGCTGCTCTGGGGAGGAAGGCTGCCCTGCTTGGGGGGAAAGAGTTGTTCTGTCTTCTATTTATTACTCTTTTTTTTTTTTTTCTTTGATGAAAAGCTCCAAATTTCATCTTTGCTGCCATATAGGGGTGACTCATCCCTCTGTTTCAGTCTTTTCCATTTCTGCACGTTGCACTGAAAAAGTCACATAACCTGAGTTGTTGTTTTTTTCTAATAAAAAACCTAATTTCCAAACACCTATTATATTTTTAAAAGCTCCAGTGTCCCAATTAGTCACAAATGTCTTTAATGACGTCTTCAGAAGTTTAGAAACAATCATCATTTGAAGTCTGAAGCCTTCCAGAAACACAGCTTTACCTTTCTGTTCTTCTCTATTTTTATTTTGTCTGCCCACTGACTGTAGTGAGACATGTAAATTAACTCAAAGTTTTAATCCAGTAGAATGATACAGAAAATCACTTATTGTATTTAGTCAGCCCGTTGGCATTAAAAATAACCCTAACTCTGCTTTACTTACATGCATCTTCATTGGTGTGTCTTATTTTTCCTTTTCTCTCTCTAATTCCCATGCTCCTTCTTAGGCTTTATTTTTCTAAATAAATATTTTTCTAAGTATTTCCTATTTCTCCAGTTCAGTGTGCTTGCCCATACCTGTTGGCTTTTTTGTTGGTTTTTTTTTCCTACTGAGTTATTCTGCAGCCCCTCCAGCACTATATCATATTATTCTAACTACATAGTGTATCATTCTACCTCACCTGCCCTACCACTCTATCTCTGAGTGTCTTTGACAAATTATCACCATTATTTCCCTCCTAACTGTTCTTGTGCCATTCATCACCCATGACGTTAAATAACTGCTCTTCTATCAAAATAATATCCTTACATCATCTAGGCAAGTGAATATTCAACCATTTTCTATTAGAGATGGCCTGACACTGACATATCTTTCCCACCTGGCTGTTCCCAGATAAATGGATGAACCAAGCTTTTACCCACACAAAACCAGCATGGAGAGGTTTGGCTTTGCAGGTAAAACAGCCCTCAAGTGATTTCCCTGTCCTGCAAATGACAAGCCAGAGGTGCTTTACAAAACCTTCATCAAGGAAAGTGTTGCCACTGAGCTATGACTTTAAGGGTATTTTAATGCAACATTTTCCATGTGAAAGACTCAACTTCCATCTTTTTTTGTGTGTGTGTATTGCAGTAGTTTAATATTAGGAATGCTTGACCTACTGGAATCCCAGCAGTTTCCTAAATCCATCTCCTTTAAGGCAAATCCACTCCCTGTGTCTAAAATCAGCTGCAGTGGAGTGTTTTACTGCCACTCATGCTGATACCTCATATTCCATTTTAACTGTAATTGGAAAAACCCCTCCAAATTTCCCTAAGCTAGACAGATTGACAGCAGCCATGTAGAACTTTGGAGCTGTGAAAATTGGTTTTGATTTTATGATGTTGAATGTTTTTAGCTGCATTCAGTGCACACAACATTTCATTCATTAAAGAAACATGTTAACCTCTACTTTTATAGATCAACTATAAAATATTAATGCAATTATTTAATTGCATGGAAATGATGACATTAGCCATGTAGAAGTTTTAATAATATATTGGGCTGTGAATACCCAGATAAAAGATGTATTATAGATGTTTAGTGACTGTAGCTCTAACTTTGCACCTTTCTAACATAAACATTGGACCCATGCTGAGGTTAATTGCTGTTGCCAAGAGTCAGGAAGACCAGTCCTCTCCTCTGTTCTGGTTTCAGTATGGAGAATTTTTCAGTTGTACTGCTTCTTAATCATATTATTGCAACTCAGTAGAGGCTTTACACACTCCTTTCACATGTCATTGCCCATATGCCCTCTTGTAAACAGTCATTCTTTGTCAATTACTTTATTTACCTTAATGAGTACTGACCAAAGCTGTGACCTGTTCACAATATTAAAAAATACTTCACTTTTCTCCCCTTTTTCCTTTTCTCTCCTCTTTTTTCTTCTCTTTTTGGTGATAAGTGAAACATCCTCTGGAAAAAAAAACAGCCACCTGAACAATGATTTTATTTCTTTCACCATAACCATTGAAGGCAATCCCAATCCCACACTGGGTTTTTATGTTCCCCTGAGCAGTCCTGCCCCTGATGCCATGGAGCTCTGCAGCTTTGTCCTCTCCTTGGCCACTGCTGCTACCTCAGACATGCCAGTGTCTGGAAGCAGGGTGGGCTAGCTCTGATTACAGTAATTCTGCTCCTAACAGATGTCAATGGAATGGCAGGACTCCAAAAAACGGAGCTGATTGCCTCTTGCTGTTTGCCATGATGGATCTCTAGAAGCCAAAGATGAGTTTTCTGTCCTGTCTCCAGACGTGTGAAATGAGGTTCCAATTAGTGGTGCCCCCCTGGGGGTGAGGTGAGGAAGCTGAGCTGCAGATGCAGGTGTGGGGAAAGAGGTGTAGATCAGACTTTCTGCAGCTGACCTGCCATGGCAGCTGGCAGGAGAGAGCCTGCAGCCTCTGCTGGGCATCCCTGCTTGAGCTATCCAGGAGTAGCTGCTCAACCTGTGCTGCTTGACCTGCTGCCTCCTTTCTCCTCTCTTACCATGTCTTCCACAGCCATTCCATGCACTAGAGAGCTGCTGCTCTTCTGTTGTTTCCTAAAATACATGTATTTTCCTTCTCATGGTAAATATGTTTGGCATCATTCTGAATCTGTGAATATTGCAATTTGTAAGGAATTGGTTTCCTTATTGGAAATCCCTCCTATTGGAGGGATTCTGAAAGATATCTCAGGTATTAGGCAGTGGGTTGTGAGGTGAGAGGGGTTACAGTCATATATTCTATGAGGGTTTTGAGGGGAGTATCCCTTTTAACTGTGTTAACAGGATCCCAGGCTGTCAGGGGTTGGAAGGGACCCTGGAGAGCTTCAAGTCCAACTCCCTGCCAGAGCAGGACCATAGAATAGAATCATCTAGATTTGGGGGAAGAAGACCAAACCAAATAACAAAACAAACCAATCCATGCTTTCCTCATACTTTTCTAACACAAAAATCCACCCTTTGCAAAGTACCTGGCAGATCTCCAGAGACAGTTGCAGGCAGCCCAGGTTCCCTCTGCAGGCTGCCTGGCCTCTCCAGCTCAGCTCACAGCCAAGTGGCTCTGGAGGAGCATCCCCAAGCCTGACCTAATCAGCTCCACCTCTCAGGAGCCAAACCCAACACTCCAGCTCTGAGCCAGCATGGGGCTGCTGGTTTGCTCAGAGCAGCAGAGAACAGATTCAGGTCTGTCCATGCTTGTGCTTAGGGAATTCTTTCATGTTTCATAGATGCTACCACTCATCATAACTCTGTGTTGAGGCTCTCCAAATAGATAGGAGTTCATTTCCAGACAGTCTTTTTATGCCTTCCAAAACAATTCTTACATGAGCAGTGCTTAAAATACTCTCTTAAGTCAGAATGTAAATTTATTTCGAGTTCATTTCCATAGCATTTCGGGATTTATTTTCTCTTTATCATTGCTGGAATGTTATGGGGGAAAAATAATGGTTAGATCTTGCTTGTTAATTTTCTTGCTGAATAGAATACAAAAAGTTCATGTCAGAGAACAAACAAAAAAAAAAGGGAATTGAGAGAGATGTGTCTGGGGTAGGACTCTGCATATCTAGGAGGTGACCCAGCTTGAAGTAGTTTTCTGGTTTGTGCAAGTGAGTAGTAAAGGTAGAGATGTCAGATATGTAGAAGGCCTTTCTCTGCCACTGAGACTCTCCCCCAGACCTCTTCCAGCTGCAGCCCTGGAGAGAATTTGAAGCATTGCAGAAAGCCCCAGAACCAGAGCCCAGTTGTGTTTTCCCAGAGGTGAGGAGACAGGCTGGGCAGAGGTCAGTGTGGAGTGCTGCAGAGTGAGAGCTGCTCTGCCTCCCTCTGCATGCTGAGGCACAGCTGGGCTCTGCTGGGCTTTCTGCCCTCCACTGCACAGCCCTGCACAAGGTGAGCAAGTTGTGCAGCAGTCCCACCTCCTTGGCAGCTGTTTGGTTTCAGTCAGCTTGGGTAGGATACAGATCTCTTTGTAAGCACTTCTTACAAAGAAATGTAGAAAATTCAGCTTTAGCCCTTACATTTTGCTACTGGGTGCTATGGAAACCCAGTGATTTCTCAGCACTGTCTCTGAGCCCCTTGCTTTTCCTCACACTCCCATGTCTGTAACCAGAGCTGTTGTGTTTCTTCACACCTGAAGGGCACCTGTAGACAACAGTGTCATTCTGTATGGCTTTTATTAGAGAAACAAGGAAACAAGAAATAAAGCAAGCAGAGGCTCCCTGAAGGAGTGTGTGTTTCTCCCCTCCTATGCCCCAGCAGAGTGTGAATGCAGCTGACTGCTAGAAATGCACTATGTAGAGCACAAATCCACTTATGTTTGGCTAAAGCTGTTTTCTTCACAGGTATTTGAATTCTCTGAGTGATACAGGAGACATAAAGTGGGGTAGGCAGAACTTGTAATTTAATTTAATTAATACAAGCACACGCCTAGCAGTAAAGCCAGAGAAACAGAAGGAAACCTTTGCTCTCAGGTGTATATTCTTACACAGTTTGAAGGAGTTGTTCTGCATATGAAGACATTAAATGAAATTAAATGAACTCAGGTGGTAACATACTATCTTTGATTTAGATATGAATACCTTAATGAATAGAAAGCTAGGTGCTTGGTCTCTGGGCTGGAATCACTGCAAGACTGCAAAGTCTGCAAGATCATTAACAGGGCTAAAGAAACACAGTGGAAGTTTAGACACTAAGACAGGTTCCCTTGGGCTGTGTTAGTAAGAGTGTGGCCAGCAGGACAAAGGAAATATCTTGGCAGATTTCCAGTAAAAAATAAGATTATTTCAGTATATGTTAGGACATGCTGAGCCTGCTCCCAAGTCAGAATGGAGAGATCAGCCCCATGTGTCTGAGATGTATGAGTTACTACATCTTCATATAGCCATCCTTTAATCTCCATCACAATAATTAAAAGTGTACTTAATTACACTGCATTATGTGAATTTCCATAAAAGAAAATTCTCAACAAAAGAGAGCCCTTTAAGTGCTGTTACCACTAAATGTGATTAAAGTGTGATTTTTCCATCAGGACACATAGAGATGAACAAATTGCCCAAAGTATTTGCAAAGTGAAGAGAAAAAAACCTGCTTATTGACCACCTAAATTGTTTTAGAGCAGATTGGTGCATTTAGGTTATTTATATGAATAACTATCAAGAGAATAAGCCTCTCATTTACAAGAACTCCCAAGTGGTAAGTGCCTGGAACACAGAAATAATCATAATATCAGTTCTTTCTCAACCAACACGTAGATTAGATGCAAGTTTCTCTCCGGCCAGCATAGGCAGGAGTCAAGTGTAGCAGCAACTCCATCCCTATAGTTGGCAATGTCTTTCTGGAATGCCAGGAAGGAAGCAGCCAGCTTGGTGCTGTTTGGAAGGAAGACCCAAATGCAGCTTGCACATGGGGATGAGGACATGGAGACTCAGCCTGCCTGTGTCAGGAGCCAGGGGCAGGCACTCAGCACATCAGAAACTCCCTGTGCCATCTGCTGCAGAGCCCAGCCAGTTCAGAATGCTACTGCATGATTAGCCAGTCTGTTAGAGGAATCACCAGCAGTCAGCACAGAGCAAAACAATCAGCTTTTCCAGCTGCATGTCCTCCTTGAAAGCAGAGTGGCAGCTGGGCCTTGGCAGAAACTACAACCCCGTGGTTCTCATCCTAATGCAAATACCTGCATCAGGTACAGAAGGGATGAGCAGCTACAACACACTCCAAACAGCAGAGATTTGCTCTCATTTAACCTCATTTATCCTTGCTCTTTCCTGTATATTTTATATACAGTGTGGCTTACATTTCTAGTAGCTTAAAAATGATTTTTTTTAATTTAAATTTTAAATTTAAGTTTAAAATCAAATGTGTATCAATCCCATAGAAATCTTGAAAACTAATTTTGTCACAGAACCTTTTCCATTTTAGAGCCTTCTGTAATTCAGAATTGTTGACATACATTTGATAATAACAGGATTCCTTCAGCTTTTACTACAAAGCTCTTTTTCTCCTTGGCAAGATGATGTAGGTAGTCTGGTTTTAGTCTTCATGTGGAATTTTATTTCATGGGCAGAAGTTCTGAACTTTTGACGCTGATCAGTTGATGATTAAGAGTCTAAAGGAGAATTTGATCACAAATGATGTCATGTTCTGGGTAGAATAGGTGGTGGCTTGTGGAAGTTTAATTTCCTTTACCTCATTTTCTGTGGCCTTTCATGTGCAGGAGACTCACAGGGAGCATCTTCATTCGATAGAAAATTAGTTAATATGTAAGTTACTGCTGTGTTTTCTGGTAGGAGCTGCAGGTTATTGATCTCAGATCCCAGCTTTGGGTTTTTTTCAGTGTAGTTAAATGAATCTAGTTAATCAGTGTAATTCAGAGCACATCATCTTGCCACTTCAGAGCAAAACAGTCAGTTTGTGTCACGTGAAGCTGCATCATGATGCACCTGGAGCTCTAGTGATGCTGACTTTCCAAACCCAGAGAGCTGTATCATGCACATTTATTTTCCCCAGAAAGAGCAAGTACACAAAGTTCAAATAAAACTCTAACTAGATTTAAAAAGGACATGGTTATGAAATAAAATTACCCAATTTCCTATTTGGAAATGAGTGTTATTAAAATAAATGGCAGAGTTAAGCAGAGGAGCAGCTCGAAGGACAGTTGTTGTGTATTTTGAAGTACCTAAATCACCATATTTCATGCTGAATCAGTCTGGGGTTGCAGCCCATGATGCCCACAAGAACTCTTTTAAATACAAGGCATTATCCAATGGGAATGGCAGAGAATTTCCAATAATTCCATAATTTATCTGTGGAAATTCTTTCGATTCTTGGTTCCTTAATCTGTTCAATGGTTTAGGAATTAAAAAGAAATCTCCACTGAAGATTTTCTATTGATCTAGTTTTAATGAAGCCACTCAACAGTGTCAAATAACTGGATGTATTCTTTAATATCTTGGGAAGATGGAGAGTAAATAAAAGCTCTTCACATTCAGTGCACTTGATCTTAAAACTTCATTCCCATCCCATAGGAAATTCTGACATTGTCAAATTTATTTCTATTAACTGGATTGAAAAGTGAAAGAGTAGCTGGTTCTTACTGCAGAGAAATGGGGAGAAAATGCTCACTTAAAGAATACTGTGTTTTGCTGTAATGAGTGCATCCCCCTGTGATAAAAATAGTATAATACAAATTATCAACTATTAGTGAAATTCAGCAATAAAGTTCAAATAGAATATCACTTGCTTACTGAAGTAAGTTTGCATTACTAACCTAAAACTAGAAGGCAGTGCTGATTGATTTAATGTTTTTTTCTTTAGAAATATTAGTGATATGTTGGTAATTCTCTATTTTTCTGATTAAAAAACCATCCCAGATTTAGAATAATAGGATCATAGAATGGTAGGGGTTGGAAGTGAGCTCTAGAGATTATTGTCAGACAAAAGCAGCATCACCCAGGGCATATAATATATTAATATAAATACATATATAATATATAAATAATTCCCTTATAACAATAATAAATTCCCAGTTCTATAGGAGACAACGGAGATGTGTCTGCATTTAGGGGTGACTTCTTTCTCCCCATTTTGCAATAATATTTTGTGAAAATGGAACTGATGAGTGCCATGTGAACCTCACTCATTTTCAGCAAAATCAGAATTGTTTTTAAGATACTATGTCACTTCTGAAAAGAATTGCTTTGAGTAGATCCAAAATTCATGTCAAGAGAAAGAATGAGTTTTTATTCCTGAAGCTGAAGGAAATGTCAACAGGAAAACACAAAGAGGTTTCATTTAAAAAGGCCAACAACCAAACAACACAAACAGCAAGGTGTTGATGTTTGGCTGAGGTTTTGCACAGCGACTGTTGTCTGTAGCCAGGGATGCATGGGCACCTTCCCAGCCTGCTGTCCAGAGGCAGATCTCCTCTGGATGCAGCTGATAAGCACATCTGGAGAGGGAGCTGATTGCAGAGCCCTTGGAGGATAGCTCTCTGCTAGTCCAGGTGATTAGCACTTTCACAAAGCAATTGGAGTCTGCTGGAGTGGAAAATGAGACTGAGTCACCCCATCATCCCATGCAGGCTGTGCTTGTTCTGCCTGGCTGTCAGCTCAGGGGGAAGAATTCATTCTTCCTCAAGAAAGATGACATTCATGGTGGCCACAAGCTGCACCAGGGGAAAGTCAGATGGGATCTGAGGAGAGGTTTCTTCAGTGACAGAGCAGTTCAGCATTGGAAGGGATTGCCCAGGGAGGTGGTGCAGTCCCCATCTCTAGAGGGGCTCCAGAGGCCAGTAGAGGTCTGGCCTATGCTCCTTGTCCAGAGTGATTTGTGAGACCCAATCCAGTGGATTGGATTCCACCCTCAGTGTGCAACAATCACATCTGAACTGGAGGGTGTCCTCATCACTTGGTTCATCTTAACCCTGGCAGAACAGCTTCCAAACTGGCCTGCTAGCTTTAAAGCCAGTTCTGCTGCTGCCTTGTCTCTCTGGTTTTGTTTAATGTGTGTGTGTGTGTGCATGTGCTGATTATTGTTCTCAGTTCCCACACAGTGTTTGCTTGATTGCTTATTATTTGTAGTTTTCATTTGGTTTGGCTCTCCAGTGTGAGGTCCTGCAAGCAATGTTAATAGACCAGCATCCCAAGAGGAATTTATGGGTAATTTTCTTTGGCACCTGAAAGATTTATGATCAAAATATTAAACACGAATAGGAAGCTGCACTAAATAAATCACAGCTGCATCCTAGGGATGGATGCTGGTGTGTTTGGCTGTGGGTACAGCAGACACCCCAGCCTCACTGCAGATTTCTGCTGACATAGAAAGGCAGGCAGCAGTTTCAGCTCATGCTCAGGTGCAAGTGTCTGTGGCAGTCAGCTTGCTACAGGCTTTGATGAGGCTTTTGGGGACAAGGCTGGTGAGCTGTACCTGTCTGCACTATTCAGCCTACATTAGCAATGTCCTTCCACCAGAGCAACACTTCAAGTATCATTAGAAGGCCTCAGCAGGATAATCCAAACCACCTAAATCAGCAGTCTAGACTTCCAAAGTAGGCAGTGGAGAGAGCTAAACCCCTCTCAGGCTCTGGGAGTACTTTGGTTAGCAAACTGTTTCTCTGCCTTGGCTCCTTAGAGCGTACACAACTATTGCAGTGCTGCTGAGAACTGAGCAAGGGGCAGCTCAGAGCCAGGCAAGAATAGCAGCCCTGCTCTCAGCTGACAGCTTGGAGAGTAGCCACTGCCTCAAACAGCAGGTAACCTCAGGGTTTCTGGGGGTGATTGCATGGAGGAGATAGAAAAAAGGAGAATAAAAACTCATTTTTGACCTTTTTTCAGGCCAGCTGCAAACAGTTTGCAGTCCATAGAGCACAAGAAAATAAATTCTTATACCTCAGTAGGGCTTTTCTAATGTTGGGGGTTTTCTCACTTCAGGAACAAGAGCAAATGGCACTGATTCCTCCATTTTCACATAGATCAAGGGCTTCCTTTCTGTGCCAGCTGCTGGGCTTTGCTCTGCTCTGCAGCCTTGGCTGTGTTCTGCAGGCAGCTTTCCAGTCCAGGCATCACTTGACAGTCCCTTGCACTGTTTGGTTGCTCCTGGTGCACAGTGCTGCACACAATGGTTCTGACAGGCTATCACCAGACCTTTCAGTGCTGCTAACCCTGCTGGCTGTAGCTCTTTGTGTCTCCTCTCTTCAGTTCACTCTTCCTGGGCTGTGTAAACTCCACTTCAGATTTTCCCTCACAGCTTTGTAGGGGTGTCAGACATCAGAAAGCTCATTTGAGAGTGTTAATTTCCAAGCATGCTGCTGGAAATGATAACAAAGACAATGCTTCAAAAGGCTCCCTGCTTGTCATGATCTTCTATCTTCTACGTGTACTCTGAGGTTTAGTTCAAACCTTCACAGACATCACTGTGATTTGGGAGAAATTAAAATTGGATTCTACTTTCTGAAGTTACAAAGTGATTTCAGGGGGTATCAGAAGTGGGGTTGGACTTCCAGATCTCCAGGTCTCTTCCAACCTCTGATACCCCGTGATTTCTTCTGCAAAGGACAGCACAAGTGTGGTTGTGTGCAGTTCCCAACATGAGCACTAAACATTCTGACTGGGAGTGAAACCACCAGAGTTTTGATGCTGGTTCTGCTCTGATATCTCAAGATATCCTAAGTAGAATTCAGGGTTCTCCTCTCTTATAGTCACTTCCCTGTTATCATGGATTTAGTTCCTCTTAAAATGATGATCATGAATCTCAGTGGTGGTAGAGAGCTTACAGTAGTGATTAACAAAGACCTGTTGCTATTCTGAAGTGCACTGAAGTATGTAATTAAACTTTTTTTTCCTGTCTGTTGGAGCTGTGTTTTGAAATAAGTGGTTTGATTGAAAAGTCAGCATTGTGAAATGATGGAGTTCTCCCCCAGTTCAAAATACTGATGATACAGTTAAAAGAGCTGCAGCTTAAACTGTTTCCAGGAGGACCTCAAACTCACTCAAGGTCCTGCACTTTGTGGTGACTCTACATTCATTTCAACTCCATCACAGGTGAAAATGCACAAATATCCTGGCAGTGGTTATTCCCTGGGTGGAAACCAAGGTGACCATCAGTGCCTCCTTGCCACAAAGCAGATGGGTTCAATGGGTAAGAAACTGGCAGAGAGTGGTCAGTGGCTCAAGGACCAGATGGGAAAATGTAACCATAAAAGTAAAATTTATTAATTTCATAACTTCATTGCTAGTTAATAGTTAGTTTTCTTCTCTTCCTAGCAAACAAAAAAGAATTATTTTGTGTGTGTGTGTGGTTATGTTTGGGTTTGGGGATAATGTGATAGTGGGGAGTGTTTCAGATGGAAGTGAAGTTCTTAGGGGGCACACTCTGCCTTGCTCCTTGGACAGGTTCCAGGGATTCAGAGAGTCCTGGAAATGCCTGGGTGGATGAGTTCTCCTCTCCATCCCCTCCTGGCTCATTCCAGCCACCACAGCAGCTCAGGACATGCTGGCCCCAGAGATGGCAGGTAGAAAGATCATCCCCTCCTGGCAGAAGAAAGCAAGTTCACCCCAGGTTTATCTTGCCTTTCACTTGACACCATGCTGCTACTGCAAGGTGTTTTCCCTCTAATAGTAGGAGATGTCCCATTGTCACTGCACCAAAACACAGTTGTTTGTTTGAATGTTTAGAGTTTTGATTTGTTTGGTCTGGTTTTTTTGGGTATTTTTGTTTTGATTTGTTTTTGTTTCCATGTTAATCTGCTGTTGGTAAGAATAGCCCAGTTTATTCTTCCAGAAGGCTATTACAGTGTTTTAATTTCATTTCAATTATCAGCACAACTCCACCCCTCCTTATATTTCATCATAATGCCTGCATTAATGTTCCACCCCCTCGTGCTCTTCACTTGCCTCCTTTTAGGAGCCACTCTTGTGGCATTTTCTTCTGCCCTTGACTTTTCATTTCTCACTCCAGTCAACCCCACACTCTTCAGCTCCCTCAAGCTCACTGGCAGAGACCAACTTCTCTTTCCTCCTTCAGCCTCTAATCACCATGGGCTAAAGTTTCAGGAAAGTCAGTATATAGAGAAGACAACATACACTGAGAGAGAACTTTTCTTCCTGTTTTTGTTTTAAACAGATATATGTTTCTTCTTTTTTTCTGTTTAGTCCTTCAAAGAAGTGATGATTCTTGAAGAATAAGCAGATTAAGATGGTTGGGAAAGCATGCCCTGAGACACAAACATTCCTGTTTTCCATGTATGCCTATCTCCTTGCCTCTCACTCTGATTTCATGCTCTGATTTTATTTTGATTTCCTGATAAAACAGCACTCTTGTGAGCTGTGCCTTGCTCAGCCATGACAGGTGACTCTTTGAGAGCAGTAATCCAGGCTGAGCTACATACCCAGGCTCTGGGAAGGTTTTATCTTGCTGTTCTTGAAGCCAATTCCCCAATTCCCTGCTCTCCCAGGGCCCTGTGTTGTGAGCAGTGTTGGTCACTGTTCTCAGGACCATAATTCCAGGAGAGCTGTCTCAGTTCTTCCAACTATCCAGGGTTACCATGTGCTCTGCATGGAGACATGGGAATTCTGTGGCAATTCTGCTAATTTGGAACATGGCAGAAGAGCAAGAAATACATTAATTCCTTAAGCATGCATAGATTTTGGGGAAAAAAAGACTGAGATGTGTGAAAAAATGAAATGCAGCTCTGAACAGATTCTTGCCTGTCTTGTGCCTCTTCCTTATGATCCCAGCTACAAAGGGTTTAATCTCTCATAGCATCTCTTCAGCCTGCTCTGCTTATTCATGGCTGTGGAATCACTTCTGGTTGGAAAAGTCATCTCCTTTTACATCTTTTTCTGCCACCCTTCTGTGAGGTTTGCTGAGGAAGTTGGTCCCAGAAGCAGGTTCAGTCTAGTCTCTCAGCTTCTCTAAAAAGGATCTGTTTAGTGGCTTAGCAAATGGAGTCTTTGTGTTCACTGCCTGTGAGTTTTCAGCTCTAGGAATCATTGATGCTCCTGTCACTCTGAGTTCTGTGCCAGTGCCCAGAAAGTGATGTTCAGAAAAACAAACTCTGTCAGGTTTGTGTAGTTACCTCTTGAACTGGTTTGTCCCCCAGGACAACTGCAAAGGAGAGAAGGGAAAGGAGAAAGCAGTTAAGAGAGGGAGAAGAACTACTTAAACTGTCCTGCTAACAAGAAAAAAGGTGGACTCATGGCCTTAAACATCTTAATTATGATGGAGCTTACAGTGCAGGTGAAGGTTGCAATGAAAAAGTTTTTCAGAAAACAAAGTGGAACTCACAGGATTCATAGAGAATTAAATTCCTTTGTATCTCACACGTGTGGTTTGTTCTGTAAGATGTGATGGTGCCTACAAGGTCACTTTAAGCACACTGCTCCATCACACTATCCAGAATGTACCCCTCAAATCCCAGAGTCAGAATATGGTAAAGAGCAGCAGGCAGCCTGGAAACAGGGGTTTTAGTGAGACAGATGTAAACAGAAGCTGTCTAAGGACAGTATTTGTAAACCTAATCAAGAATTTTATAGCTCTCTCCACAGGTGGATTCCTTCATGCTTTGGTCAGGCAATAAAAACAGCATCACTTTATATCCATTCACCAGCAGCAGACCTCAGTTCCCAGCTAAAAAACTATTAGCATAGTACAGGAACTGCAAGCAGTAGCAGAGGGCAGGGAAATGGCTGTGCAGTTTATTTTTCAGTGCAGTGATAAAGAGAGACACCAGGTCTAATCATTTGGCCATGGTGAAGCATGAAACAGTGGGCACAGCTTGCCCAGAGGGGTGGTGCTGCCTCATCCCTGGTGCTTCAGGCACTGGAAGGGGGCTGTAAAGTCTCCTTATATAAGGAGTAGAGGGGTAGGGAGCAGAATGAGGCCCCTATAATCCAAGGGGGATTCATTGGTGCCAAGGAAGGTGATGGAGTGCCATCCAGTGCCACATCCAGGACAGCCAACCCCTAGAGGTACTGCAGAGATGTGTGGATGTGGTGCTGGGACACAGCACATGGGCTGAAAGGGCTCTTCCAACCAAACTGATCTGATGATTGTATTATTCCATGATTTATAAGCACACAGTTAATAACTTTAGTTGGCCCACAGGTCATCCAGGACATGCAGGGACGTGCCTGCACTACAGAGTCTGCACAGAGGACTAGTTTCTAGAAATACTCAATTTTTCAGTCATAATTCAATCATTCCCTGGAGCTCAGCTATGTTTTTAGGTGCTGGAACAGGAATTTAGTTATGGTAAGAGGAATAACTGCAGCCTCTAGAGAGGTGAGTGTGTGCTGTAGCAAAGAGATAGAAATAAAATCAGTCTCCTTCTAGGATAGCTATTGTTTTGCATCTACCTCTGCTCTCTAAAAGGAAGCAATTACATATATATGCAACTGAAAGGAAAGAAATACATGGGCTATGTTCATCCTAAATTCCCATCTGCTCCTATATTTAATTTTCTTTCAATACCAGCAAATACATAGGGGACTAACTGCCCTAGCAGACAACAAAGTGGGTTTATTTCTGGAAAGTAAACAGCTCACCAAGGGCAACACAAACCAAAATGTCACAAGTTAGTGTTCCATAAAACCTCTCCATGTACCACTAGTGTCTCCAGTCCCAGGAAAGGCCCGTTTCTTCACAAACCATTGCAAAAGAACCACAGTTTCCTTCGTGTGCTTGTCTGCTTCCCAAACTCCAGAGCCAAACACACTCATTTTTCCTTTACTGGGAACTCCTGGTGGGTTACTGGAGCTGTTGGCCTCAGCTAATAGTGACTGGTGAAATCAGCATGGGGTGTCAGAGTAGAATTGGCAGAAAGCTTTCACACCAGACATTGTCTAAGATTCCTTTAATGTGATCCTGTGCTACTCATATTCACGAAGGAATGTTTCAATCCTTACATCTAAAAAAACAAAAATCTATATTTTCTTCCTGATGTGTTGCATGGTGCACCAACATGGTCAGGTGTGAGCAGTGCAGAAGCCAGCTCCACCCCAGCAAACCCCTGAGCACTGCTTTCCATCTCTACTCAAATTTCCCTGTGAATAATGAGCAATATTTCCCCCTGTTTTGCTACACCTTTAAAGACAACTAGAAAACAAACAAACAAAAGCAGCTGTGTTTTGTTTCTTCTGCTTTTCACTTTTTTTTATAGACTGCTAGGTGATAGCCTGAAATCTAAAGCAATCTTCTTGCTCTGCTGCTTCCACCATCACACAATTTATTTTACTGCTGGTATTGTGTTTTGAAGAGAAAGACTTTTAATGCTTTGGTACTAACTTTCCAAGATTAAAGAGTGAGCTCCAACAATCTGATTTTTCTGAAGCACTCCAGACACTGTTTGGAAAATACTTGTCTAGGCTCCTGTAACACCTTTGTTTAGAGCTTTGTCAAATGGGTCTGGAAAACAAATTAACATGCCAAAAGTTTTATTTAAGGGCCATTAAAAGAAAAATTCCTGGGTATTAATAAAGAGCAGGTTTCCCAGACTGAAATATGTTTTTGGTAAATGATCCTGGCAGAGTTGAAAAGTTGATCAAGGATCAATTGATTAGCTAATATCAGAAGCCTGGTCTTACTGTCTCTTCTGAAACAGCCATGAGGCATGTCTCTGTAAACTGCTTTTTCGTCTGCCTTTGAGAAAAGCAGGGGAATCTCAGCCTTTGGAATGAAACATAGCATCACTGAGGCAATATTCACACCTTAATGAGAGAGGCAGGCACTCCAGTCCTGGTGATAACTGTGCTGACACTCGAGAGTGATCCCTGCCCTGGTGCAAAGATGTAAAGCAGCAGTGTGTAAGGGTTAAAAACCAAGCAAAGAACAGGCAGGCTAGCAAGGCTGAACGTGATCCATCTGCTTTAGCATGCTGGAGACTCTGCACATTTTGAAGGATGAAATTAGCTGATAAATGACAAAAAAGATTAGTCTGAAATATTTACTATCTGTGGTGCTAACAGTCATTCCATCTATATTAATTGGCACGGGCTCTTCTGTGCCAGATGGTCTATTGCAGACAGTGAACATTACTCTCATGGATTTATCCCAATGATGTGTTTGAGGTTGGGATGAAAGCAGTTTACTTTTTGAGTTGAAGGCTGAGAATTCAGTTTGCCCTCTTGATGCTGTTACTGTGTGCAGGTGATGATGTCTCAGCAATAAATCTGCAGATCACTGCATTAGAAACAAAGATGCATAGGATGGATTTTTGGTTTCGTGGGGTTTTTAAAGTATTTCTAAAAATGTCTTTTTTACATACGCAGACATCCCGGGGGGGTTGAGGAGGCTCTGAGCACCCTGCTCTAGCTGAGAGCTCCCTGCTCTCAGCAGGGCTTGGGCTGGATCAGCTCTGGAGCTCCCTTCACCCAGACACTGCTGGGATTCTAAAATCCTTCTTTAGCACATTGTGTTTTGGTCTGTGCCAGTACAGGGGTTACAAGTTCACCACATAAAAAACAAAGCTGAAAGTTTCAGTTTACTCACAATGACACAGCTCAAAGCTTCCAACAGAGAGTTTGCATTAATCCCAACACAGGAAAGCAGCACAGAATGTGTGAGGAGATAAGGAGATGAAGGCCTGGGAGCTGTGTGCAGCTTCAAGAGTGTGATAAAAGGTGGGATCACCTGTTCTACATCCATCCATAGGCTCAAAGGATATGCTGGGGAGGATAAACCAGAGGCACTCATGGTGGAAGTGAAGGGAAAAGCAACTAAAAAGAGGGAGGGAGGTGTGTTGGATGAAGGCAGCCAGCAGGATGCCTCCTCCCAGGGGAGCTGCAGTGAGCACGGGCAAGAGAAGTGCACAATGGAAACAAAATACAGGCTGGTTGGACAAGCAAAGGGAGGGAAAGACAACAGGGAGGAAAAAAAGAGGCAACAAGAGTGGGAAGAGGTGATATGGGCATGGACACACTGAACGAAGAGTTAAAGCTGAAGGGGAAATAAGGAGTGGCAAACATATTTCTACTTGGTGCTTCTTTTTCTCATTATTAGAAAATAAATAGAACTCCAGAAGGCCAGAGATCATCAGAGGAATTGTCTAACAGGAATTGTCCTTTGGAAGGATTACCCAGTTCTGGCAATTAGACCTTGACCAGAGCCCTCCCTTTGGCAGGTGAAGAGACTGGACACAGTCAGTAGTGCCCAGTCCATTGCTATCTAAAATCAATCACATCTTAACAAAGCTTGCAGGAAAAGATTTTCACTGTTCTTGGTAGAGACAGCTCAGAGATGACAGATCCAAGAGGGGTTAAGCTCAGTGTGAACACTTAAATAAAGAGTCATTGACTAGCTACAACTTGCTGCTTTCTCCCTCCCTCAGAACATCCATTTGCTTCCAGAAGTGACTTAGGCTGGAAGGAGGTCAGCAAAGGCAAGAAAAGTGAATGAACATGAAGTGCCTGCTGAACAAAGTGATGATTCATGACTCCAAGGCAGGCCTGATTGGAAAGGTCAGCAGCCCCAGTTAAGCTGCATGTCTCACTCCTGTGTATCTGGCACACACAGTATGCAGAGCAGCCACAGGGCAATTACTTGGGTATTCATCAGCATGAATAATTCTGCTCTCATTTAGCACAGCCATGCTCAATCACATACAGAAAATGAGGTGCAGTCTCAGATCCACAGTCTGGGGCGTCCACCCCTTGCAGAAATTCTGGCACTCCATCTACCTTTTAACCCTCTTAGGAGATAGGAACTATTTCTAGAATCAAGCTGTGAAAAAAGTCCACCTTTAGCAGCCTGGGGCTTCAGGCTCTTTTCTGGCAAAGGCAGAGGTTGGTAATTTTACAGGATGCATTCACAGGTCACTTTTGGATGGCTTTCAGCCTGCTGCATTAAGATGATTTTAGCATTTTATTCAGTAATGCTTTGTTATTTTAATTCAGATATTAATTTCTTTTTCATCTTTTATTCTTTATTTTATTTTTTCCTGTATTGCTGCTTTTATCTGTGGTACTTAGATTGCCAAGACAGACCGAGTCAAGAAAAACAAAAGGCATGATTATAGTCTGTCTCTCTCCAACATTTGTGCTTTCAACACATAATAAATATTCAGATGTGTTTGCTGTCATTAGCTAGGATGGGGAGTCTGTCACTGAGAAAAGGGAGACCTATTTCCTAACAGCAGGGCCAAAATTCCTTCAGTATGATGGAGCTGAGCAGCCTGTCAAGGTCTTGAACAGGATGGGATGAAGGTGTTTCTGTGTGTGCTGCTGGGGCCCTTCCCTGGGATCCTTCCCAGAACTCTGGAGCTAGGAAATGCACATTTTGGTCATAGTGACTGCTGCTGGAAAAGTGGATTGTCAAGGAAATGCCATTTCCATCTGTGGCAGGGATTCCTATGGTCACAAAGGATGCAGAAACATCCCAGGTGAAAACTGAGTAGTATTGTTCTTGAGAAACTTCACTGATTGCTTCTTGGTTGGGTTGGTTGGTTGGTTGGTTGGTTGGTTGGTTGGTTGGTTGGTTGGTT